>JAOXNH010000023.1:105603861-105634919 GCA_028566575.1 Bartramia longicauda
AAATGAGTTTCAAGCCCCACACCAAAACACAATTCTGGTCAGTGACAAATGTGGGAAAAATGCTGCAAGATGGGGTGTGAAGAGCAGGAAGCAAAGATGGTATCTGGGCGACTCATGTGTGTCTCTTTCTTTCTTAGAAAAATTTCATTGCCCAGAGATAGTCTCAGAGTGAGCTGAAGGGTGTGAAACCATAACAATGAGTATATTCCTACTGCATAGGTAGACTTGTGTAATTTAGATCCTTTCAGTGTAGCACACTGGACCGTTTACACACCAGGACCTGAAACAACTGGCAATAGCAGAAATTCTAGAGAAAAGCTTTTTCTGATGTGCAGAGATTTCCTTCCCCCTCGGGGAGCCCTCAGAGCAGGCTGAGGCTTTTGCTGCTCTCTGTCTCAGCTCTCATTGCCCACTGCCCACCGTGCAGCAGGGAAAGGCCGCACCACAGCACACGTTTCCAGACAGAAAGTCTCACTAGGGGACCTGAAGAATCCTTGATGCTTTGAAATTCTGCCTTTATCCTTCTTTCTTAATCTTTAAGCATACAATTTCTGCTTTCTTCCCTGATCTTGACCATGCACTCAAAGACACAAAGATTGTCAGGTCACTGGAGGCAGGGCATGCAGACGGGTGTATGCACACACCCGGCAAGATGACCATGTTTCAAACTGGAAAGCAGTAGATGACTATTCTAGTGGACTATTAGTGACTATTCTACAACAGTAGATGACCATTCAAGTGGAATATATGAAAGGAAACTTGGAAATCAGAGGTCAACCTTTCCCTGTTTCAGCAGGAAAAACAGGGTCAATTTATAACAAGCAACAAAGTTTTATAAAGTTGGAATTATCCTTGTATGATTCCCAACATTTCCAGTGTCTACGCCAGGACATCTATACCCATACCCCTCATCCCTGCATTGCAACCCACTAACCTTACTCTTTCCACAGTACTTTCATATCCACCAATTCAGCTTCTTATAACTCTAAAAACTCCATACAGACCTATATATATGGAACATATAGAACATACGTACCTGTGATCCTTTTCACACATATGAAGAATCGTTAGGCAACAGTCTCCACTGCTCTGAACTGCCTTTGTTCTCCAAATCCTCTTCTCTGCATTACCCAAGATTTAGGACCAAACCTCATATCTCCTTTTAGGAATAGACATAGGCACAGACTGCAATGTTAAGAGTACTGGGAATTCCATCTCTTCATAGCTACTTTCCACTAGACCCGAGCACTTGTCATTCAGGGTATTAGCCTGGCTACTCACGTCTCTGGAGCCAAGAGCTCCAGAGAAGTCAGCCTGTATTTGTTTATGCTGTTTGGCTAACATATATAAAATATATTTGCACCCATCATGTGAAGAATGGATGTTACTATGTTGATGGGCACTGTAATAAATAACAGGTTACACAATAAAACGAAACCCATGCCATAGGAATAACAGTTGGCAAACATGCTGGCTCCCTTTTTATGGAGCATTTCAGATTTTGTCTGGGTTTTACTGCACTGCAAGCAACATTTGCTTTGTGTTAGGTTACTCTTCTCTTTTATTCTGTTCTAAAAGCAATGGAGATTTGTTCTATAGTTACTGAATTTTTATTCTTATCTTATATACCACTGCGCTATCCATATAAATGCAGCAAGATTAACCATTCATGTGTGACTAAAGCAATCTTGGAAATAACAGGAATAAAGTGATATATTCCCCAACCCCCACATCAGCACACAAACAAAAAGTTGCTAAACAGTACAAGCCAGCCAACATAGAAATCTCCAGCATTGTTCCCTTCTTGATCTTGATTTAAAAGGCAGAGAAATTGGAAAATGTGGGAGGAAAAAAAAGGCAGAGACAAGTACAGTTATGAGGACAAAGAGAAATTCTCACATAGTGCATTGTATCTAATTTCCAAAGCTTTTTCTAGTGTATAGCAAACACCTCTGCATCAATTCAACTAACAGAGGAAATAAGAGTCTATTGATCCAGTTAGCATAGCTGCAAGTTGTACACAGACACATATTAAACGCATTTTGGAAACAAAAAGTAGTTTTTAGTACATCACCCCTCTCAACATGGCTGTAGCAATGCTGCCAATTGTGCTGTAGTTTAATATAGATTTCCTATGGAAATTAATTCCACATGCTGATGGCTTACTAGTTAATGCCTCCGAGTCACTCATTTATCTGTTTTGCATTTATCGACTGTCAATTTCATAGAATACCCCCCACCTTCTCATCTTATGAGACAGTGAATAGTAGCTCCTCATGTTTCCTCCACTCAGTAGTTTCCAATAACTGTCTTATGCTTCTCAAGGAAATTTTACAGTGTTTTAAATGTCTTTTTATATAGGCCTCTTAACTAGGATCATTGCACTCTTACTTAGTCTATTTTATTTCATACGAAGATTGTGAGGCGATCAAATACCTTTAGTATAATTGGTAAGCTCCTAAATTATAAAATACATTGTTAATATTTTATTTTCCTTATCAATCTGTTTCTTTGCAGATAAAAGGTAGTTGTTAGATGAAGATATGTAAATATTGTTGTTAAAGTAAGAGAGAACAAGTTGTGTATTCACTTTCTCCATGTGATCTGATGTATTTCTGTAGGACTGACGGAGTGTGTTAAGGCTGTAATTGGATTTGAGGTCTAGTTTTGCAAGGAAAGCATTGTTAACCAAAGCTGGATCCTCTTACTCTGCTTTTTATTCTACTTTATTCTACTCCCCCAAGACTTCACCTGGGAGATTTGCAGCTCAGAAATAGCCTGAAGCCATTGTCTCACTTTAAGGAAGCATATCTAGGGAGACCAATTTCCCTTCTGTATTATCAGTGCTCTTCATGTATGTGATAATTATAGGTCAGGGCCTGATTCTCAGCTTATCACAACAATAATGAAACTCTGTTAATGTCCACTGAGTTGCTCCCAATACAATAGAGATTTCCAAACCCTACAATCAGTTAAGATAAATATTACTATTTTGTGAATGACTTTGTGTGGATCTCGGTGACCATATGTTTGAATTCTAACATGCATGCTGGACACAAACATCAGCACATTTTTTCAAAGAAATTGTGAAAGTGTTTTTGTTAAAAGCAACATTTGGTAAAAAGTCCTTTAGTGGATGAATTTCTGCACTTAACAGAAAGCAAGAAAACAATTGTTTCCTGTAATTGGACAGTTTGATTAGAGGCAGGTGGTGCAGAGCTGAGAAAACTGGAGCCATGAAGCCAATTTTAGCGTCAAGCACATTTCCTTTTGCTTTAGGATCCATAAGCATAACATGTAAATTGCTTCCAAAAAAAAAAAAAAAGGAAAAGAAAAAAAAAAAGAAGAATGTAAATTTAGTTCCTATTTATTATCCCTACTGGTACTCTATCCATAGTAGAATTTTGCAGCTCAGAAAGCTGTACACAATGTGCACAGAATCGCAGGTATAAAAAGAACATAGACTTAAGAGAAGAAAAAAAAAAAAGTCTTTAATATTTCCTTGAAAAGGCAGACAAGAGATGTGGTGAGGGTCTGCTCTTGTAAACCACAATTCAAACAACACACCCTCACTAAACTATTATAAACTGTAGCTTTATAACTTATTTTTATTACCAGTGCACTGAGGAGTCTCAGCGATGGACCACTGTGCAGGGCACCATACAAAGCAGCACCTTTGACTGCAGTAGAATTAAATTTCATTCAACTCTTGCTGAGATTTCAGTATCACTCACAATTACTGCACAAGCAAATACAATAACTAGGTCTACTCAACCAGTCTCAGCCCACATTAAGGCAGACACCATATCTAATCAAAGAGAAACTCAAAGCCTGCCATGGGATGAGAAACAGGTTGACCATTTTATATACAGCTGATTTAAAGTATACAGAATACCTAACATCAAACTGAGATAGAATTAATTTTCTTCTTCATACCCCACTTCACATTGATCATAAGAGTATGGTTTAAATAACTGAAGGATGAAGACCCCAGGGACAAATTTGCTGCTGGTGTAGACCAACATATAACTTCAGTCAGTATTCAGTGTAAGAAATAAGTCTCAACAAAGGGAACTTGCTCCTCGGAGGATAACAACACACCAAGAACTGCCAGTGCCACCAGACCTCTCTGGACCTCATGCACTGAGATGGGAGATGCTAGTCACTCCCATTCTGACATGGTACAGAGGACGTGACCTCATCCCACCCGCTCCGACCGAGAGCCCGCTGCACATCTTGACAGCAAGTGAGAACAGGAAAAAAAAACCCTCAGCTGGGCCCTGCGCGTGGGCGGAGGAAGCCGTCTTGGTTAGCTGTCACCCAGCGCGACTGCGAGCGATCGCACACTCCCACTCCCACCACCTGCATCCTACTCATGCGAGCTACACCTCTGATCTGGACTTAGATGCTGTGTGAGCACAAACTCTCCCCCCTCAGTGCTGCTGGGAAGGGGACGGGGAAGGCCCGTGCACATGGTGGCAACTAAACCACTAAGTGCTGTGAGCAACACAGAGGCAGGAGCTGAGCTTCCTTCATACGTGATGGGGCAGAATGAATTTCCCCAGCTGGTGCTTGCATGAGAGACGATTGACACACATAGATGTGTTAGTACTATTACAATAGTAATATTTTCATAAGAACTGTAAGTGCTGAACAATATCTTTACTTTATTGGGCACAAACATAGCTTCAATCAATATCAGCCATGCATGACTTCTTCTCCACCTATTCTTTCCCTCAAACACATACTTATTGTGGGCTACACCAGGCATACTTGCAGGGCAAGTGACTTTTTGCATCAGTGCTTGCACCTTTTAGATGAGGCTAACATGCTGTATATCACACCCTCAATATTTCTAAGTTAGGTTTCATAATAACGTAAGAGTAAGGGACAACAGACATTCCAAGTCATTTCTTAATGTCAGAAAAAATGCCTTTTGTTAAAGAAAATTACTGAGAGATAGAATTGAGGCTATGTGAAATCCTGGAGTGCCTATGACAGTTCAGTGGTCAGCATGAGTAACTTGGTAGTTCCAGCTCAAAATATTCTCTGTTTTTCTCTAGTTGTCCAAAAATTTTTCTTTTGTCCAGTCCAGCCAGGATCCAGCAAGATGATTGTCCAGCCCATCACCCAAAACTAGGAACCTGCTCCTCAGCACTGAATAAGCTTGATCACTCTGTGTTACATTTATAATATCCAATTGTTCCAAAAGGTCCAAAAATTAAATTCTAATCACAATGTCAATCCATTGGAATTCTTTGCATTTCCTCAGTGAAGTCAAAACTAAACAGATTCTCTTTGGTAGACACAGTATTTCTCATGTAATCATGCTGACTATGAATAACTATATCACAGTATTTAAGCTGTCTCACTCCTCTTCAGGTTTTCCGGCACGCTCCCCATGGCTGTTGTCTCTTTTCATACTACAGTATTTACCTAAATGATGCAGAAGCACAGGGACACTTTATACACTTGTGCAATTGCTAGATGGACAAATTGGAATAAAGTCAACACAGATTTTCAAGATGTTTAGGCATTTGGCTCCCACGGCATTGAGAACAAGACATCTCACAAAATCTGGTTGTTAGACTGGGACTGGAACAGAATTGCATTCCTCTGTACAGCTGGAGTCTGATGGTCATGTCTGAAAAGGGTCTTTATCCCTAAAGCAGAGAGAAAGCAGGCACAAATCAGCTGGAGATAAGGTCAACAGCTATGGGGAGAGAGGAGGAACTCCTGTCCTTAGTTTGCTAAATCTCCAGCTAAATCTTCCAGTCCAACCAGACCTTGTCCAGGAGCAACTGATACTGTGAAATTCATTCTCCTCCCTAACCTACAACCTTCCAGCTCAGGCACAAGACGCATTTCTCAACCCATCCTATTGTAACAAATATTCTACAATACACACACTAATAACAAAAAATGCTCCTTACACAAGACACACTCCTCCCAAGACACACTACTCCCACGAAGAGAGGCTGAGAGAGCTAAGACCACATGGCTGATGTTATTGAATGTGCTCAGAAACTCCAGTGATGAGTGTGGTGCAGAAAGTATACATAAAATAGAAACCACCCAGCTGACAATACCCTGATGTACTTTGATTTTCTCTAGGTCATCACTGATACTACACTGTTACCAGCCCTCCAGCACCTCCCAGTTTTCTCATTTTGTCCCATTTACCTCAGAATTCAGAGAGGCTGCTTACTAGGCATGGGCTATATCGACCTTGAGAAATTGAGTTTTCAGGCATTTTGATTTCATGATCACCTGTGCAGGTCTGATCCTGATCTTCTCTAGTAATTCTCTTTTCTCCCTTGGGAAATTTCTGCCATCTGTCCTCTAATTCCTTCCTGAAAATGGACGCAAAAATATAGCTTTTAGCAACATCCTCAGTAAATGCTTTCACTTTTTCTCATAGGCCCCATCATCCCTTTCAGTAGCCTGTTATTCCAAATGCACTGCAAGCAAATACATTTAATTCTCTTTAAAAGTGAGCAAAGGTTTCAATTACCAGCTTCATTCTTGCCCACTGCATATATTTATTTCAAACACTTATGCACGTTTCCTTTCATTCTCCATCTGTCTTTTTTAATTTCCATTCTTTCTATTGTGGATTGCCATCTAATGTAGAGCATTATAATGGAAGTCAGGTCTTCTAATTCAGCTGCTAATCCCTGAAACTTGTGGTGTGACCCTCTGTGTGTCATTAAGCCTCAATAAGCCTCAGTTTTCTACCTTTAAAAAGGATGTTGTCTATTTGAACCATTATATTAAAATTGTTTTGTTTAATCAGAATAATAATACTTTACAAATGCTAAGTACTATTTCTATTTCATGCCAATCATTCCACCCACATTAATAAACTCCTTTGTGTTTACCTCTGGGCTGATATATTTGCCATAACCAATTGTCAGGCTCTGGGTGATAGTGAATAGATGAATTTCACTTCATGGAGGTATCACATGCTTCTGAACACTCTTCCCTCCTGCACAACTTTCCTCCAAAAGCGCTTCATGAAAACACACAGAAAACCTGTTAAAGAGAAACTGATTTTTAAGCTGAACAACAATGTAAATAGTATGGTCCCTTACACTGCTAATTGGTCTCGTTATTTACAGGTTTCAGTAAAGAGTATCTGAATGCATGCATTTGCCCAAAGAATTTTCAACACGATGTAATCACATTGAAACAAGAACCTAGTAGAGATAATTGAGGGATGGATCCCATCTATTTATTTGCGGCTCAAAGAGCTGTAGGAAGCACATAGCACTCAAATAATGTTAACAAATTAAAATTGATACAATGTGTTTTGCTTTGGTTTGTTTGAGGTTTTGGTTTTGGGTATTTTTTTAACTTCAGTGCAGAATCATAGAACCATAGATTCATTTATGCTGGAAAAGACCTTTAAGATGATCAAGTCCAATCATTAACCTAGGACTGCCAAGCCCACCACTAAGCCATGTCCCTCAGCACCACATCAACACGTCTTTTAAATACCTCCAGGGATGGTGACTCAACCGCTTCCCTGGCCAGCCTGTTGCAATGCTTGACAACTCTTTCAGTGAAGAATGATACTATTCAAATTAATTGACAGAGATAGGCTACCCTTATTTTAATTTTGAATTGTCTCATTAACGTTCAGTTTCACGAATTCTACTGTTTCTTTTATCAAAGCAGAAACGCCCTTCCTACTCAGAACAACTCAACAAAATTTCATTTGGCCACTGGAACCTTTGTAGACATAAGTCCAGGTGGCCTTCATGCTTCATGCAATCATTTGCTAATACCTTTTACTTGTTGAGCCTTAGCTGTATTCTCCACATGCCCCAAACTCTTCTCAACGTTATTTGCACATTAGAATATTCAAGAAATGCAGGATCAGACCCAAGGAGAGCAGAGTACGTGTTGTACAATTTATTGGGATAGAGACATCTCAGTCATCATTTGTCCTCGCTTATAGGAGGTTATATTACCTCTTCAGCTCTGGTTGCTCTAGCAGAGGGAATTGCCTATCATTTGCTTTCTATTATAATGTCAGACAGTGTCTGCTCAGGGCACCTTCAGTAACATACGTCTCTGGGGGACAGCACATAAGAGGAAGAGTGGGAGGTTTTTCATTATTTCTTTGACATATGAAGGCTTGATCAATGACTTGATCGTATCCATTGAGAGGACTGGAGCAGAGCTGAGCACGTGTTTCATGTCCGGTATTTCTCTCCTCTGACCAGATAAAAAGAGATAGGGAGAAAACACAGCCATGATGTTCTGCCTCAGTAAACCTGTCAGGCAAAGTGACCCTCTGCAGGAGTGCTCCAGGAAGCTCTGAAGTTCTGCAAACCACAACTTTTTCTCTAAGATGCTCCTCACCTCATTATTTCTTTAGTGATTCCTGACTAGGCTGCTACAAAGCTCAGCACACGTTCGTAGTTTCCATATATGCCTCCACAAGGATGCTGCTACTTTTGTGCCCTAGCCCCTTAGATGTTTCCCCTACCCAATATTACAATTTTTCTCTTGGATTTTGTTTTTTAAAACTTTTCTTCTCCGTCCAGCATCAAAGTTATCTATTCTTCAGGTAATCTTGTGTCTCAAGTGCTCACCACTAGTTTTCCCCTGTCTGTCTGGTTGTGTAAACCTCCTGCAGAGATCTCTGCCTGTCCCTGCCCACTAACCAGTATTAAAGAGCAGGTAGGGGCTGCAGAAGATGCTGATTTCTCAGCAACTACTTTGTTCTCTAAGACTGACTGACTACCATTTTTCATTCATCACCCAAAGATAATCACATACATTTACCAGCAAGAAGAGTACAGCTACTCAAATAAAATTGTTAATGTTAAACAGACTCATATCTACCCAAAATGGATACCATTTCCCTGTTGCCTTCTGCAAGTCTCTTTCTTTGACTTCAGGCCTTATTTTTCCCTTCTTCCCTACATGAGGATATTTCCCCCTGTGCTCTGTTTCACAACAATGCAGCACTTTCCAAGAGATTAAGGACTGCTTTGGCAACATCAGACTCTTCCACCCCATCCTCCCCACCGGTTCCTCACCCTTGGAGCTCAGTTCTCAGCCAACGGCCTGCTGAGACTTCCGCCCTGCAGGCTGCTCCATCTCCAGCCCACTTAGCTGGCTTCTGCTCCCCGTATGTCTACCTGAGAAGTGCTGAGTAGCACGACTTGCTCAAATCTCTCACCTTTGCATTCACGCAGCTTTGGAGGCCTGGTCCCGAGGCACATCCTCCTGTGGTGCAATACTCGCCTCCTCTAGACTCACACCTTGCAGACCTCCCTCTGGGGAAAAAAGGGAAAGGGCTTGTCTCATCCACAGACCTTACAGGCTCAGATGATCCTCTGGTAGAGGAAAATATTTAGAATATATATTGCTGCCATAAATTGTAGATAGTTAAAAGAAAAGGAACCCTGTGGAGATATCTGAAATCTAAACTCAGACAGGCAGCAATCTAAAATAAACTACAGCTGGTGTTTCAGCTTTGATTCTGCTGCCACCAAAGGCAAATGGCACAATTCCCATTGATTCCAATTAAATCATAGACTAGGTCCTCTTCTTACTCATCTTTCTTTTTTAGATGTCTCTGCTTTCCAGTAGTAAATTTTCCCACAATACTGTGTGACTCTCAGGACCATTAAAATTTTTCAGAGAAATCCACAGAAGTGCAAATGTTGGTATTATTTTTTTTATAAAGAAAGTAGGTAAGAGTTTTAACTCCGCCTAATCAGCGGCATGGAAGAAAAAGCAGCATGGTTTTGTGCTCATGGTTCAGTTGGTTTCAGTTTGCTCTGTAATCCATCCTAAAATCCAACATACTTTCTGCGTATCTCTCTGCTTAAGAGAAAAATACCCACTCTCTTATGACAGTAAGTAGTGACATAGCATAAATGCTAAAACACAACTGTCACCCACTTTGCAGTGAGCTGTGTGTTTAACCCTTATGCATCTAGATTGACCTTGGCATGCCTTATCTCTAAACAGAACCTGCAAATGCACATTTTTAGGCTGCGCTTTGCACAGATGGGTACGAAGGAGCTGTGCTGATGGGCGACACCCCTCTGTTGGGGCTGCCATTCTTGTGGGAGCACAATTATGCTTCACTCTGCTTCACTCTTTGCTTCTTCACTCTCTATTCTCACAAGGACAGCATGAGGGTCTCCTGGTTTATACTTCAACGGTGACACAGAGCGTGACACTGTGCTGTGAGTAGCTCAGTTGCAGCTGTTTTGAGACCTTCAGAGGTAAAGTTTCAGGGTTGTCCACTCCGGCACTCTGCTGGACTCACAGTCCTCTTTCCTGGAGGTTGATACCTGCTGTCCTTGAAACTCTGCCCTTCCTGGTTGCAGAGAAAAGCCTGAAAACATGGAATCTTAGGGTATTTTGAAGTGTGACTCATGACTTTTTTACCATGAAGGGCACATACTATTGCCTCCTTTCGACTTCCCTTTGTCTCTTTGCATGCAGCCGCACCTGCAGATGTTCAGGGAGGAGTGCTTGCACCCATGCACCCTAAAAGCAGCTTCTGTGTATGCAAAAGCCAGCACCCGCGTGCACAGGTGTCTCTATTCCCAACGGGCGGGTGCCGGGGTTCTGCTTGACGGGGCCGCATCTGTACGAGCAGTTGCCCCCTTTGGGCAAGCTGGTCTCTAAATATCACATTTTAGCAGAGTAGCCCAGCCTCTTCCATGTGTTCCTTCCACAGCACATTTTTCAAAGTAGTTTTATAGTGTTAGATATACAGATGTCTATCTTGGACCTTTTTATTTCTTTCCACTTGTACTGGCGCTACTATGCAGAGCTTATAGTTTTATGCCATTGATGGATCCTGGGATGAATTTGCTCTCTTTTACTCATCAGAGTTCTTAAAATAGTCAATGCAAGTTGAGAATTTTTAGGACAAGATTTCCTGCGTGTGTACCCAAGCAGGGCACAGGGTACAGAGGGCCTCCCTGAAACAAATTACAGTCTATCAGGCACAGAAAAAGATATAAATATCAAAACATCATTGTCTACCACCTAACTAACTACTACCAAGATCCTAACTTCTCCCCTTGGTTGATTTCTGCCTCTTTTTTGTGGGTGCATCATTGTATTTCTCACATCCCACCCTCCGGGATCAGGCCAGCCACTATCTTCCCACATTTCCTTCTCTTTTGTATCTTCCGCCGGTCTCCCCAGTACACAGCTTTCCCCTGAAGAAGAGGATGGGAGGGAGGATGACCTCTGACTCTGTGAATGCCACTCTGATAACAAAGGGAAACAAGGACCGCGACACAAGCCAGCCTCCTCGCTGTATCCTGCCTGAGCGGCTGGGCCGCAGCGAGTGGCCATCTTGGGGCAGGAAACGCCTCAGTGTTTTTGTTCCACACAGCACCATCAGCACCAGATCTCAAAAAAAAAAAACCAACCCAAAATTGTGATACAATTCTGAGATTGCTGCAGGGAGGAGGAGGATAGTGGATGCCACGGTGAGCTGGCACAGGATCCTAACAGCACGGGGCAGGCAGCCCTCTCTTGTCTCCTCGGGGAGCTGCTGCCACAAGGCCTTGTCAAGGAGTCCCTTCCCTCCCTCCGCATCTCCCCCTGCACACCTACCCCGGAGTGCACCTCAGGAAATGACAACCGTAATTGGTGCTGGGGCTATCTATCAGACGTAAACAATGCTGTTGATGAGGGTAATTTTCAGATGAGTTGAGATAAGTATGTTGTGTTTTACTCTGACCTTCGCAGCTATTTCACACAAAGCCCTGAGCTCAGTTAACTGTTTCTAATGTCTGCTGCTGAGAGCGCTCAGCCCACAGGGGAAGAACCAGCCCAAAAAAACAGCCAGGGCGGAAGGGTTTAGAAGTCCCTGTGCCCATTACCACCAGTCCTCCCCAGCTTCCTCCGGCGCTGGGGGGATGCACGGTCTTGCCCCATAACTGATGTGGCTGGGATGCTGGTGGGGATCAGCCGCTCTGCCATGCAGTCCCCTCCCAAAGGAACAGCCCTCCTGACTTCACGGTATGCCAGGGTCATGTAGCAACACACAACCAAAACCCTTCTTAACTTAAATTAATCTTAAAACAAATTTTTAAAAAACGTACCAGGGAAGTTGTGGATGCCCCATCTCTGGAGGTGTTCCAGGCCAGGCTGGATGGGGCTTTGAGCAACCTGCTCTAGTGGGAGGTGTCCCTGCCCATGGCAGGGGCGTGGAACTCAATGATCTTTAAGGTCCCTTCCAACCTAAACCATTCTATGATTCAAAAATGTCAACAAGCTCTGTCATTTTGCCTCAGAAACAGCAGAATGGGCTTGCTTCTCCAAATCTAAAGGCAGGAGCTCTGTCCCCCTAGCAGAGTCCCATCCTCACTTTCTGCCAGCTGGCAACAAGTTTTTTATATCAGGCGGATCACTCAGAACACCCCTGCTGCTTTCAGAACGGTACAGAGGGAGCACAGATCCTAATTTCTCTTTATACTCCCTGGATCATTTCATCGAGAAATGACACTAGACAATGACATCGACACCACGGCCCCAGGGGAAGCTGCCCAGAATGGCCTCAGCCACCTTCAGCATGAAGCTGCCCAAAGAAATCATCACTCCAGATACCTTTAATAACAACCCCTATGACTCAGATAGCACTTCTCATCAGTAAACGTCGAAGGTAGCTAAGCATCATTACCCCATACAGATGGGGAAAACCAGACCCGCTGGGCTAAGTGATTTGCCTGCAGCCCCGTAGCACCTGGCAGACCTCAGAGCAGAAACCAGGGCCAGGGCCATGTCATACCAATTCACGGCAGAGAGCCAGTGCATCCCACTTGCCTCGGAGAGGTTACAGCCTGCTTGCTCCACTGCATGCACGAGCTGAGTGTGACCCCACAAATTCTTTCACCTGGAGACAAGATGAAATATAAATTCAACTGGTTATTTTTGCTACTAAATGCGTTCCACCAGCCTAGTCCCACTATGCAGTATACATGAATACAAAGCAAAATAGAATATTAAAAATTAAAGTTTAAGTGGCTGAATTCAGTAAAGCCAATAGATGTATTCAGTAAAGTATCATATTTGTGATTATGGAGTTTTGTTAGACACATTTTTAAGATAACATCTTATTTATACAATGTAGTTAAAATGAATGGCTAGGCTAATCAGTGCAAGGGTTTA
The DNA here is from genome assembly GCA_028566575.1 of Bartramia longicauda. NCBI lineage: Eukaryota > Metazoa > Chordata > Aves > Charadriiformes > Scolopacidae > Bartramia > Bartramia longicauda. The sequence continues at coordinate 105,617,026 of JAOXNH010000023.1, forward strand.
AATAGTCTTAAGTACATTAGCATAATCACTCATGAAGCACATGTAGTTTATAAATGAATTAACAGCTACAAATTAAAGAAGAAATGTCTGCTTTTTAAAGCACCTGCCCAAATTAAAGGGAAAAAAAAATTAAGAAAGTTGGACAGTCTGAGTTTCAAACACTCTCAGCTGTGCACTGTGGAAACGCCTGCTTGCACCCTCTGCTTCTCATCCTGCCCGGGCTCCCACAGGGCTCCAGGGCAGCTCATACCAGGCAGGACTCTGTGCTTCATGCCCCACTCCTGAACTCTAATCAGTCCTACCTCGCTCAACTTCAAGATTTTTTTATGTTATGTTGTGTTGGGGTTAAACTGTTCTAGGTTTTTTAAAGTGCTTGTACCTTCCCAGAATTTATAAAAAGTGTAATTTTTATTAATAGGGTGATCTTACAGACCTGCTGAGTCTTCTAAAGTGAGCAGGATACATAGTTCCCATTCTGCGCTGCCTCATCCCTGCACCTCTTTCACCTGCATTAAGAAAAAGAGGATGACTTCTGCACTGCTCCCTGAAGACAGACACACCTCGGCCAACATGGCTGCCCCGTGCCCTTGGAGTTCAGGAAGACAAGTGTCTATATAGCTGCTCTGCAGTCAGGGAAGGAGTCACCTTAAGCCTACACTGAAGAAATCCCTGCTGGAAAGATCCTCTGCAGTCCCATATCACAGCCTTAATTGAGCATGCAAAGATGCACGCATGATGGGGGATCAGATGTTTCATTTCCTGGAATAGAAAATTAAGGGGTATGATTTTTGCAAAAAGAGTGACATAGAAAAGGTGCATAAGAAATGTTCACTGAGAATGAGGGACACAAAATAGAAGTCAGGTGACAGAGCCTAAACAAGGAGAGGTACTTCTCAACAGAACCAGTAGTTAAATGGAGGAGCTCCTTGCCGAAGGATATTGTGAATAGCACATGGTCTCAAGATGCAGTTACACAAATTCACAGACAGACATCCATTGGGGTACTAGGCATAGACTTCTGTGGCTTAGGAAGGAAGGAAATTTATAAGGAAATATTCCTACATTTGCCCTGTATACACTTTGCTAGGCATCTGGTTGGCCATTACTGAAAGACAGAACTGGACCAGACATTTTATGTTCTTGTATTTTTTTACTCCAAACCAGCACAACTGGGAGTTCAGAACTGCATGTTCTGAAAGGGAAAGCAAGGGGGAACGTTTTACCCCAAGGAGGCAGGATGTTCCCTTAGCAGTTTGCTGCACAAGATCGCTTGAACAAGCTCGTTAACCTTCCCTTCCTTAACATCCACCCCACCCACAGAAGGCACTGGCAGAGGGTGTGTTGGGGCTGTGGTAAACACCTCTTGTCCCCTCCCTGCCCATAGCCCTGGCGGAGGCGACCAGCAGGTTCAGTAGTCCTGCTCCTGCTACAGTTTCGTTGTGGGCAATTGGCAACCACTGCGTGTAGGGCAAAAATTGAGTAAAGACGTTGCCCTTTTGGCTATACTACCTTTGTTTTTTCTTTTTTCCTATTAATAAAGATACAACTAGAGCATATTTAGCCCGTCACACACACTAAGTCATCAAAGGTGAATTTGCCTTGTATGGATGGGTACCTTTGTTTTCTTCATCTTCCTGATTGGGAACCACCGTGAGGCAGTAATCAGGAGCCTTGCACTGGAAGTTCTGGCTGAACTCCCTAGTAAATTTACTGCTATTTTCATCTAAGGGCAGCCCAGTCACCACTCACACTGAGAGGTATTAAAAATACTTCCTCCAGTTCTCAGAAAGAGAATAATCTAAAGTCTTAAACTAACTGAACTGAAAAAGAAAAAAAAAAAAGAAGAAAAAAAGAGGAAGCCTTAACGTGAAGAGCTATTATTATGTCTTCTCACATTTTGCTGTAGCTAAAAGCATGAGTTGTATATATAACTAATGCACCACCCACCCAAGCAAAAAATACTTGCTTGAAAAAGTAAAGGCATGCCTGTCAGAACTCATCCTCTTCCATTCAGTCTCCATTGTATATTTTTGTTCCTGTGATAAATTAGCCCACTACTTCTCAGGTGATTCTACCATTTCAAATTTTAACACTGAACTCACTCAAGTAAAATCATCAGTGCTTTCTTGAATTCACTAGCAGCCTGAAATCACAGGGCACCTAGTACTCGGCAAAGCAAAGCAAAACCGAAATGTGAAGGTAATGGGGTGAAAGTTTGAGGCCTGCCCTCCACTTGCACTCACTCACACATATAAATGTTTCCATCCTGGCAGCTATAAACACTGTTTACCATCAAACACCTGCAAGAGATTTCCAATACTCTCATGCTTGCAGCCTAGGTTAGGATGTAATCTGTTTTGTGTGCTAGTACATAGCAGAAACCTGAGATTGCCCTGGAGGGTTACAGTTTGTAGGTGGAGCTGCCTGGTCACATCTTTCTTCTTCGTATTCTCATTTCTTTCTCCTTCAAGATCCTAAACGTTCTTCTCAGTGTCAGCACTGACTTAAATTCTTTTTCATTAAGCATAGCTAACCTCTACTTCAGCCTAATCCGTAGTTGTTTTCTGGTCTACACAGGCAGAGTTTCTAGCCAGTGAAAAGGAACACAAAAAGATACACAGACACCTCTCAGTCAGTAAAATAGCATCTTTGCACCAGCATCTTACCATTTTAGCTCTAGAACCATGCTTACAAATACAGAGCTCAAAACAAGGAAATTTTACTATATCTTTTCATGGAAAGATGGCACAGTCTGTGAACAACTATACTTTTGGAAGACAGTGGTGACAAATTCTTGGAATTTCTATGAATTGTAAAACAACATTGAGAATTTCTAGACAAGACCAGAGATTCAAAATATTTATCAACGTCACAGGTGGTTTTACAAAGATACTCCAGTAGATCCTGGACCTCTGCTGTGTACCAATACTAACATTGGGATAGAGGACAGCTCTTCTCACTAGTTCTGCTGCTTTCAGAATCTCAGAATGAACTCAAGTTCAACATACTTGGCCCAGCTTCTAACTTTCATGCAAAAGGAAACTATGATCCTGTAAGATAATGTCCAGGGAAAACCATAATGTCATGCACTATTCCATGTCCATGGAAAACTGTAATGTCATGCACTACTCCTGGACCAGGTCACCTCCCCGGTCCATCATATGCTTCTCCATCATGCCCTTATGATGCACCCTAATTCCTCCTTAAAAACCCACCCCAGGAATCTGGGTGGAGTGGGCTGAGAAGCAATTCCATCATTTCTAGGGCAACTGTTCCTCCAGTACATCTGACATATACAGCAAAGCTGCCTGGGCTCCCAGCGAGTTTTAATAAATATCTGGACTGAGTTAGAAAAGGTATAAAGTTTGGGAGCAAGATGCTGCAGCAAGCACCATTATGTGTATATTTTGCAGCTTGTAGCCGAGGTCAGCATTACCATGTTGACATACATTAACTGCTGGCATGCAAGGACAGAATAAAACATTCCAGAAGATCTCTGGTAAGATGAAGTATTTGGATCTGCTCTCTAGCACTGCAAGGTATAATCGCATTCAGGTATTTATGAAGTTCATGAAGTTCAAAGCCATTCCAAGCTTTGGGTCACAAGCAGTGATGGATGTTATCATACAATAGTAGAAAACTCTGGTCCAAGACTCATGTACTGGTTTGGTCCAAAACCACAGACATAGCTCCGCTCAACGTAGGAAGAGTCCCTGGGATTACTCCCTATGTATATTTTTTCCATACAGAGCCTATGTTTCCTAGGCTTGGGGTGCACAGGAAGGCCTATGTGCTACTGAGCCCTTCAGAAAAGTGGAGTTTAGTCTCCCTACACTGATTTTTCTACCTTTGTTATGATACAAGTTTAACGCTTGAAATCATGCAAATGTGTCTAGAAATTGAGATGGGTGTGTGTTTGAGAAATCCAAAAATAAAATAATGTAATGCAGCCAAATACTTAATTACCAACATGTGCATCTGTTGTCAAACCATACGCTAAGTGAGTGGCACTGCTCATTAGTTCTGCTTTCAGGAGCTACCAGGCGTTCGTGTCATCACTACCAAGAGTCTTCTGAGTCTGAATCATCTCCGGAAGGGACAGATTCTGTCACTCATGCAGTCACTGTTAACAAGACTGCTGATGGCATAGCAGGTGTTTCCTCCACTTCTCTAAACCTGGAAAGGTTCTGGCACAGCTTCCCTCCAATTTTCCCCTCTTCAGAAAGGAAAAACAATCTTTCTCTCCTGGCTCACATGAACAGGCAGGCATGTTCCAGTAACTCAGGTATGGGATACAATTGCTCCTATTCTTTCTGTTGCCTACAACGCTGTGCGATTATCGTGCTGTGCTAGGTCCTCAGGAAAGACTGCTGACTAATCCAGTCCAATCCCTTTTCATCCAGTAAAACTCTAGGCCCAGTGAAACAGAAGGGGGTCTGTGACCCACAACAGTAAAAAAGATCCGCTCATTGTTTACCTGACCCATTAATTCGGCAGCGCGTCTGATATGCGTTTGCAAAGTCACTGACTGATAACCCCTTTCAAACCTTTAAGGGCATCTGATGTTCTGAAACAGATTTGGAGAACTTCCTGCACTGTCCACATCAAGCAAATACCAGCTGGGATCCAAAGAAAAGAGCAGAGCATCACTACCAACAAAACACTCGAGCCCCAAAGAACAGTAGTGAAGGAGAAAGGACCTGAGCACTCCCAAAAATGGGTCACAGCCTGATGAAAAGTTACAGTAAAAGCTCTACAAAACTGTCCACTCCTTACAGCCTGAAAACCCCACGGCTTTGGATAAGGAGCAAAAGGCATTAATGAGCAGTAGAGACTGAATGTAGCTCCTGCGGTTCTGAGGGATTAGGCTTCACCCATTCTCTTCTGGGGATTGCTCAGAGATGGGGCTGGCCCCCACGGCTTCTGCAGTCAGTGTAGACTCCTGTGACTTCGGGTGGGCTGCAGAAGGGCGCTGCTTGCCTCACACCTCATTTTGGCTACTCTCCTTTGGCAGCTAGCCGTCTACCAGCCCACTCTGGGGATGCAGCAGAGAACCCAGGAGCCACAGCTGGGCTTCACCTCAGGGCTTTGCTAGATGCCAGTTAAATCCCAGTCCAGTTCTACTCAGCAATCCCACACTGCCTCGAGCCAGCAAGGCACAACTTAGGTCTCTTCCCTCATTCGTGAAATGCCTCGTGACCACACAGGGCTCTTTACGTGGGTAAAAACTCAGCAGTTGGCCAACACTGAAGGTGGCCAAGCCTTGGCTCAGGTTGTGGCATTTGTGTGGGCACAGCAATTCCAGGTTGCACCCGGGTTGTTACTGCGGAGCTGGAGAGGGCAGGGATTCTCCCTCCCTCCCTCCCTGTGCCCCACTTTTCTGTGCAACAAAAAGGCCAAACCAAATCCTTTTTTTCAAACTGCTGAAGATGGCTCAGTCACTCCTTTTCACGCATAATCAAATACACATTTTCTTTTCAGTACAGTGGCTCCCAAGAGCCAAAGTTCAAGCTGGAACACTGAAACTCACATGGCTTAAATCACCAGTGGGACACCTCTGGTGCTGACGCTGATGTACCCAGCTTGGACCTGTTCAGGGCTTGGACACTACTGGGCCCTTGAGCTCCAGAGCTCCCCTCTGCAAGCTTTCCTGTCCCTGCCAGCTGCAGCAACCAACACTGCCTACAGCAAATGTGTCACATGTAGGTAGGTCACTAAATATCATGCCCAAATGCAACACAGGACCAGATGCCATTATAAAAAAAAAATAAAAAAAAATCCTGTTGATGTAAGCACTATGCTTTTACTTCCCCAAGTCTGACAAGCCTCCTACACAGCCAGCAGCAAGCAGCTATTTCCCTTGTAATATCATCAGCCTCCAGTAATGTTCACTTGCCTGTTTTTAATCCCCTTTGCAGCCCTTCCTACCATCCCGTGATAAATCCCTTCCCCTCTACCATTTCAAGACTGCCCAGATCTTTTCCTCTCTCTCTCTGCCACGTCTGGCGTATAGACTGTTCTTTCTGTTAACATTTTCAAAGTTTATCTAGGGCTCGACAGAATTTTTTTCCATTCTTGGTGGTGGAGGGAGGAGGGGGAACCTGCTGCTCAGCTGGCTTTGGCAAGCCTGGGCAGCTCTAGCTGAACTCCCCAGCCCTCTGCCAAGAACAGTCTAAATAGGAGCACCAGAAACATCTTTTAATGTCATTTGTATTAATATTTTTGGAATCTTCACATGTACACTTGAAATGGCTTTAAAAACATGAAAAAATAGAGGGAAAGGGTTGGCAATCATGTGAAGTTCAGACTGTATCACACACAGTACCATCATAGGGAAGTGGCTGCAGCAGGATGAGCATCTACACTGTTTGTATCAAAGGCCTATTTTTCCATCACTTTATTTAATAAAGTTGTTCTTAAACCAACAAGACCGCTCTTAGCCTTTGGATAAAAGAAACCATTCCTATCTTTGCTCATCCTAAGCAAGGTCCATCAACAGTGTCCATGTTCTTGAGGAGAACATGTCCTGTCCCCTCGAGGTATGTCCCACAAGGAAAAAAAAGCAGACCAGGATGAAGGGGACCTATGTGCATTTTTCATCTCCAGCTGCTTTCCTTACTTCTTGGTTCGTTCTGCCAAGCAAGCAGGGTGGGTCTCTGGAAGGTCCTTGTCTTGCTACCTATTCACATCATCAGGCCCAAAGAGCTCCTCATAATTTCACACTGTGTGCCTCAAGCTTGGTTCTGTAATCATCAGAGATTTCCTGTGTACTCACTGGACCACCAACTTTAACATCTTACAGGATCTGGTAAAGGAGCACTCAGCCAGTGTTTTTAAGGAGAGTTAAAGCCAGGCAGATTCCTGGAGCCTTCCTTCCTCCTCAACCTGTGGCTCCAGAGGAGTGATAGAGCCAGCACTATGAGATAGATTCAAAAGATCACCTTTCAAGGAGCACAATCTGGGTTTCAGGCTCGTTTTCTGATGTTCAAAGCTGGGTACAAAGCAGGCCATGAAAATTTCTGGTATTAGGGAACTGAAGACACTTCTCACGCTAGAGGTGGGTCCAGACAGGGAGAGGGGCTGTTAAGCCTTGGACGTAGAGCACTGCATAGTTTACAGGTTCATGCCACCTTCCCCTCCTTCCTCCCACACACAAGGCAGCAGGAAGGCTTCAGCCAGTGCTGCATGGGTGTCACATAAGAGCCCCAATGAGATAAACTAAGATCACAGAGCTCTGCCAGTGACTATCCTCAGCTTGGGTCTGTGTCTCCAATACCATGATCACACCCACCTCCATGCCTGAACTCCAGTCCAGATACAGCCAGCAGGTCTAGTTTGGGGCGGTCTCCACAGCAACTTGCAGCCACAAGTGAAAAGCCCCCTTACAATAGCAAAACATAGGTTTTGAAGCATGAAAGGAAGCAAAATAATCTGTATGAGTAATCTAGATATATATGCACACTTCAGGAGGGAAAACAGATAAGAATCTTTCAGGTGAATTAGAGGGCATATACTTGCAGAGAAATAATTCTTCTCAAGTCTACAATCATTTCATGATTACATCTGCTTCCCTAGCCAAGGAATGCTGGTTTCTATTTTTCCATAGCCCAACCCTTGTTCCTAGCTTCTAGATGGGCTTTTGCATTTTAGTTGTCCCAGTAGGAGACATCACACTTATCCCAGCTCAGTTTGCATTTAACAAATTTCTCAGGCTCTTACTTGTCCCCTTAAATTTATTCTCTCTCAATTAAAGATTACAAACAATTAAAAATTGCTAGATTTCTGCTAGGCTTCTGATCATCTGTCTCTCAGTTGCTATTATCAGCATGGATCACAGAACAATTTATGTGGTCGCAGGCAGAAGAGAAAGAGTCTATGAATTTCACAATTATTTACAAGTTCCCCAAATCTTGAGAGAGAACTTGTCAGAGCCTTTTAAATGTTTTGGCCTCATCTTGTGATTTCTCCTTTCTGAGGAAAACCTTCCTGAGGTCCTTGCAAGACTGAAAAGTTCCTTTTTCTTTCATCAAGGAGAACACCTTTCTCCTAGTCAAAAACCAAAAGTTGCCATACAACAGGTGGTGTTATTTGAAGGTTGGTTTGGGATAATGTAAAACTTGCCTTTGGCTTCTGTGGCAAAAGGCAGCCCAGTTCAGGACATCAGTTAAGTGTGTGCCTCATTTACACACGTGACCTAATAATCTGTAGCACTGAAAAGCTTTTTTTACTAAGAGGACAAGAAGGTTGTACGCTCCGGCCTCCCCCCCCATACTTCATGGGAACTGGGAGAGCTTAAACATGAATGACACAGTCTCCACTCTTCTACAAAGCAATGGGGTTTGGGTTTGGTGGTGGGTTTTTTTTTTCATTTCTTTCTGCCATATGCTAAAAGTGACTATCATTTTACATTTATTATAATGTTTTGAGATGTTTTTATGTGCTGTGCATTCTTCCTTCTTTAAAATGAGATCTGTGCAGGAAATTTGATAAAGTCGTTTTATGTCTTCTATTCATTGCTACTAATTTCACTCACTGACAAATTAAATTCGTCATCTGAGTCAGCCTCTAATTTCAGATCATCATCCCATTTTCCCAGAGTTTTGTCAAATAAATACACTTGTATGTGTAACTACACACAGAAACCTACAAACAATCTACATAATACTCTCTAGCTTTGCAAATTAGAAGAAATTAGTTCTTCCAATATAAGTTATTTAGGTTTCATAATCACTTTCCATCCCAGTTTCCAAAGCCATAGCATTACCAAACTTCTATTGCCTTCTGCATACAGAAGGCATTTCATTAGCTGAGACCCACTTCCTTGCTTCAGAGTGATTACAGCCTCAGAGCTTGGCTGTGATTGGGAAATGACAGCTTGGAGAATTGCCCTGTGAATGCATCCGCATCGTGGTCCATACATGGCTCTCGTCTGTTGAGGCAGGGCACTGACCCTTTTACTCTTCACGCACCACCCAGCCAAGCATCCAGCCCCACGCTTCCCACCGTGCCGAAGGACTGCGCGTCTCCCTCCGCTCATTAAGCAGTCAGCGATGGGCTGGGTGATCTGACCCGCTCCAGAAGGCAGTTCAGATCCTGGCAATGCTGTTCTGAGACAAACAAATAAAACAAGAATTCAAGCCAAGAATTCAAGGAAGGGCTGAAGGAACAGTAGGATGTGGCCCAGAGTCAGAGACATATGGGCTATCCGCACTAGGCAACCAAGGAGGGCCAGGGCACGGGCCCAAGTACTGGCACAGCATCACCCCACTGCTCGACTGTCAGTGCAGTCCTTGGCATGGACTTGTCCCACGGCAACAAGCTCTCTCAAACAATGCCTGGACACATTTCAGCAATAGCCAGGGACCATTCCCAACACACCTTTCGGATGGGCCACCTTGTTGGGGTAGGAGGGGAAGAGAATTTATGGTCAAAAGCCATGGTCCTCCAGGTGGCCTTAGGCCAGCAAAGAGTTCCCTGGCCTATTTCATTTGCTAGTGTAGAAGTAATTTTGAATACCACAATTCATTCAGCACAGAGAAGTTCCCAGAACAGGCACTGCCTCTTACTAGGACTGCCCCGACTGCTCCAACATAGCAGACTCAGCTTCTTTGTATCTTTTGTTCCCTGAGATATTTCTCTAGATTCTATTTAATCTCCTCAGTCTTCGTGCATTGTCTGGGCTGATTTCTAATTGACCAGAAAATTAGATGAATGCATCTATTAGGCCAGAGCACTATTTCACCTTGATCTGGCCTCAAACTGAGGTTGTAGATTGCATCTCCAAGCAGCAATCTACTATCTTACAAAACCTTCCTCCTCTCTCATGGTCATTCTGTCCCTGAATCTAAGCTTCTCCTGTTGGATTAAATTCCAAATACATTAAGTACAAGCTGAGATCAGCAGAGGCAAGTTAGAGGAAAGATAAAGATCCTGTTCAACAGAAAAACAATTTCTGATTGAGTTAATGCTACTTAGCAATTTCTATTTTCAAAGTGCATTACAAACATGAATTAATCTTTGCAATATCCACGGGAGTTAGGTATATAAGCATTGTTATGCATCTTTTTACAGATGAGGAAAACAAAGACAAAATCACTTGCTAACTTAGGGTTCCTTGTTTTTGAACAGTCCCATTCCAAACAAAACCAAAGTGTAACACAACATAGACCACGCAAAAACCACGGCTTTCTTGTCACTTTTCCACAACACTGCGACACCACCGCCCTAACAAAAGTTTCCACTGCTTGACAGATGCATAAAATAGAGAACTAGTTAGGAAAGGAACCAGGAAAATAAACCATGGGGAGTTGCTGGCACCCAGCCTACAGCTGCAGCCACTGGACAGCATTGCCTCTCCGGGCTAAAGAGATTCACAGCTCCAGGGGGAGAGAGGGCGAGCGCACACCGGAGCAGAAATCTGCCTGCTAGGGAGCATACGGTACATCTGCGTAAGGTGAAAGAATAGATATGTATAAACACTGGAAAAAACAAGTGGCTGTACAAACACTGACTAATAAAGATGAGATATGTTTCTGTGAACGCTGCCCAGGTGTTCTTTGCAAATCTGATCTCATAGGGACTTTCTTATAAAGTATCAAGGTGAAACAATATTCAGCTTCGAATGTTTTCCTGCTTGGGTGCTTCCCATTTTCCCTCTCTGTAGTTGTGGTGGTTTCTTCCACCACTCTGCCACCCTGTCCCACCTCAGCCCCACAGTCCTGCTTAACTGTGCTGCTGCCCTTACTAGTCCTGACACAAGAAGGTGATTATAACTAAATGAAGGCAACCAACACAACCTTTCTGCAGATCTTCCTTCTCTCCCAGACCTTCAACCTTTCCCTGCTGCAGTCTCCTGCCCGCCTATGGCATGAAATCATTATGCACTGGTTGCAAACAAACATGAATAAATTAGAGTAATATTCAAATAAGGGGAAGAAAAAGAGGAGTTAGAGGGAGGGGGACTAGGAAACCAAGAAAGAAATGCTAATTAATTCAAATAGATTGATTTGCCCTGTTTGCTCAAAAAATTAATTACAAAAAAAATTGTAAATTAAGAATTAAAAGCTCCCAATAAGAGGAGCCAAAAGGTTTTCCTCTGGAATCTATTACGAGTATCAGAAGAGGGATTGTGTCTAATTAGACATTATTTTGCATCAAGATGACCTCATATTATAATTAGTGATATGCTAAATTACTTGGAAATAATTATAATGATTGGATATCCTCCATGACTGCCAGTTTGGGAGCTTTCATGTTCACATTGATTCTACCCACCTCAGTTTCTTTTGGTCAGGAATTGGATCTTTAGCAGGTATCTGGAAAAAAAAAAAAAGGCATTCTTCAAAACCTCCATCAGGTGTCACTTTTTTTAGACACTTAAAGACACAAGAGAGACATTCAAATTTTCATGTAATAAAACCACGACCTAAACATGTGGCAGGTACCCAGGCATAGTTATTTGCACTCCATTCCCTAAGCAGGGCACTTGCAATGCAAACAGATGTTATTAATTTTTATCTTTACAATGAATATATCCACAAACACGCCGGGCTTCTAAAACATACTGCTCCTGGATCAAGTTTAATTTTCACCTACATATTGCAAAAATGTTAGCCCAAGCTCTAACAAGTGTCAGTTGCTATTTCAATCCTACGGTCTGTCTCCGTGAATCGACTGAACTCCAACTACTGCCTATGGAAAGAGAGGCAAGACAAGTCTAGCACATTGGGCTGCAGACATGCTGGGTTGTGTGATGTGGTAAGCAAATGCTAGTCATGCTGGAAAACATTCACAAAGAAGCTGGGTCAGAAAGTCAGGTCAATGGCAATGTGGGAAACTGGAATAAGGCAAGGAATAACTACGGGAGATCCTCCTGTATTTCAGCATCTTTCTGATCCACACAGAGAGCCGGATGGATCAAGCTGCAGTGAGCAAAAGACACTGAGATAAAAGTGAGCCTGCATACCCTGAAGTGCCACCTGAGGAAGGGAAGAGCTTCAAAGTTGCCCACAATGCTCTGAAAGGCACAAAGGATAAGGGCTTGCACGGCTACCTCAGCCCCTGCATGGGGCCAGCAAATGACTCCAGCTGCAAATCTGGCCAGACAGAACAAATACAAAGTCTTCTTGAGGGGAAAAGAAAGAAAATGACTGCATCAGCCTTCACATCAGTGTGGCAGTAAAGTGGACAAAATGGGCAACTTCATTTTTGTGGGAAGAGCTAGGGATGTCATAGGGTGGGTACAGCTGGTATAACTGGTCTCAGGAAGCATGATTACAACATATCTCCCTGTCTGGTTTGAAGCCTGTTTCACAAGGCATGGATATGGATCTTCCTGAGGGCCAGCACACAAAGACAGCTGGCTTTGAAAGGAAGGCTTACGGACCCTGGCTGTGGTCAGCTGGAGAGAAAGCAGACAAACAGAAACAAGATCCGTGTGAAACAGCCACCTACTGATGTGGCAATGAGGAGGACGTGCATCTCCACACTGAAGGACTGTGCTCTTCTGTCTGAGGGGTGGCAGTAGACATGGAGAGAGGGAATTACTGAAGCTGTAGGGCAAAGCACGACTGAGAGTTAAAAGTAGAGTCCACCACCAGTTCCCATAATTATTGGCACAAAGGGTGGGAGGGAGGACAGCAGGACCCCGAAAAGCTCCAGCAGACTCGCACCACCCAAACACTCAGCAGAAGTACAAGTCCACATAACTCAGACCTGTGGAGGCATCTGGGCACCCCAGCACCTGCCTTGTTCTGTGCCTCGCAATTCAAGTACACAGAGTAAAAGGTGAAATGATTTATGCAGCTGTAAAACAGGCCCGCATCTGACCTGGGCAGAGAAGGTACATTTCCCACATCCAGGCCCAGTGCCCCCGTCCACCAGACCTGAGGCTCTGAGTCTAGGAAGCCAAGCAAGCACAGACCAGCCACAACTGCCACATTCATTCCTAGCACGGCTCCATACAGCTCTGCAGAGGTTCAGAAACAACACTTGTAATGTTTTGTGGTATTGACTTACCCATTCATTGTGTAGTGACATTAGCACCCATGAATAATCATAAAATAAAAAAAAAGGATAATTAATATTTAACTTTGCCAGAGGGATGTACTTAAGGGAGAAAGAGCAGCTGATATTTGTCAGCTGGAGAACAGGACTAATTAGATGCATCAGGCAGTGGTGACATGAAGTTGAAAAACAGCTTGTCAACTCTGAGATGACTTATAGCAAATGATTATATATAAAGATGCTTTGTTATACACTCACACACAGGTGTGTTCCTCATTTTCCAAATACTTCCTGCACCTTTTGTTCCTGTGATAAAACAGGTGCAAAACAGATTTTGTGCTCACAGATACACCGTAATTGTATTTTAGGTACAGCAGATATGTGGTCCATTTCTTGCGCCCCAACCAACAAAGTGTTGAACACCAAAGCACCCCCCATTCTCACAGATTTCAGTGGAAGACAGTCAACAACTTACAGGATCAAAGGCTTGATGTCTGAATCACATAAGGAAAGTGATGTTGTAGGGGATGAGGCAATGAACCAGGAGGCCAAATTCATGTCTGCTGTAATGTTGGTTGACTGCAGCCAGACAGTTCATTGATCATAGCAAAGGATTTGCCCCAGGGTGTTTTAATTTAAAACAGATTGACATTAATCTGAAGAACAAATCACCCAAATCCTAAACTCTGATCTGATGCAAGTCAGATGCAATATGACAGCAACTCAATCTCCTGGGCAGCAGAGCTGTAGCTTCAACTTCATACTCATTTCCGAACAGTGTCTGGAAGTTCTTGAATGCTGCTGGAATAGGCCCAGCAAGGACTAATTTATCCCAGGTAGAGGCGTACATCCTTCAAGCCACACGAGAGCTACCAGGAAAGCAAAGCTTTGAGAGGGATCGGAGTGCAGGTACTGAGAAGGGGAAGGGGTCGCTTTAGGAAATAAGTGCTTGTCTAGTGAATGAGGAATACGAATGCCGAACAGGCAAAACAAGCATAAATTCTGAGACAATGGTTAAACGGTAATCATGAAGTACTCTAAAAAGCTTATTAACTTACCTAGGAAGTTGAATGCAAACTAATTGTTTGGATTGAGCTGCTCAGACAACAAAAACGTTTGAGATTTCCTGGGAGTAATTTGTTTAACACAGCATTTGAGCTGTCACAAAAAGACAAGACAGTATTTCTCTCCGTCCATAACAAAATCACACCAATACACACACTTTGGCACCAGAGAAGAATATTTAAGGCTGTACGTAGCACCTGTTATACATTGCTTATATTTATAGTCCCGGTATGATTGGTTTCTAAAGAAAAATTATGTCCACAGACAGCATGTTTTGTTCCTCCTCGTTACTCATATGCAAGAATGAAAGATCTATTACAACATACTCTTCCTTCCACCTGCTTTGATGAACTGCCTCAAAGCTCTCTGGGGAGACTGCTGCGAAGCCTGTGACTTAAAGCTTAGGCTCAGAAAACAGATACTGGATTGCAAGAGCAGACTCAAAGGTCAGCTCGGAGCAGCTCGGGCAGCAGATTGCAGTTCCATTTCTAAAAGCAAAGGATACCGCTGTGGTACAGGTGATTCCCCTCAAGCCTATACCCTCACAAAGTAAAAACTTAACAGATCTGCCTTTAGGGACAAACGTAAAAAGTTCAACTTCAAGCTCTAACACCTGTTTTACAGAGACTCCTCCAGATTGCATATTATTTCAAAATTGCAGTTCACCTCAGCACCATTCCTCACTAAGTCAGTTAACGATTTCTACGTCTGCTCAGTTTTCCAACCAGCGTATTCTGTTCTGCTCAGGTTTGTGTAGCAAGCCCGTCGTTGTGATATCTCAACACCTCCCTGCAGTGTGACAACCCACTTCCCTGATGCGCATCTGTCACATGTTGATCTTTCTTTTTTTCTCTCTTCTCCTCCCAGGGAGAAATCTTCACAGATGAAAATAAATATGAGTATATGCAGTTCACTTTTCAAATATAGCTATATAATGCATTTATGTTTTCATACATTATATATAACTTCTTTAAAATAAGGTTATTGATGTCTACTATTATCTGCGCTTTCAGTATTGAAGGCAGAGCTGAAGAAATGCATCTTAGCAAAGTATCTAGGTTTCTGGTAGGTCGTACATCTTACTGAAATTTATTCCACAGATTTGTAGAGGAGCTGGAGAAATTTTAGTCTTCTGCAGAAGCAAAAAAGGGAAATATTTGTTATAAAGCCTCAGACAATCTATCAGGTGTTCAGGCAATGTGCTTTGCAGATAAGCTCTGAGATCTCAAACTGGACACAGCAGATAGATACCTAAATTTAACAGTGAGGAAGATAATACCGTGACTAACACTGAGCTTTGTACTTGGCATCCCGATAGCACTTTTAACACTGCAGCTCTGGGTGATTCACACGGACGCGCGGTCACTCTGCTTTGTGGTGGCACTGACCTGGTGAAGTTGAACGCTTTGTCTTTTGTCACATGCCAGGCCACTGCAGGGTCACAAACAGAAATTAGGGCATTGGGACACAGCCCCGTGCTCTAATTATGTGGCAACCAGCATCTTGCTTACACAGACTTACATGCATCTGCAAAGAGAGGAGATTGACACACTTCCCATTGGGTTTTTTTTGCAAGCATGCATGCAACTGCATCTCTGAATGTGCGGCACCTACACACCACTCTGAATATTTCCTCAAACCTATTTTTCTTTAACCCTTTCAGGCACGCTGCTGACTGTGGTTAACTACAGCTTTAGAGAAAAACCTATCAAAACACAGAGACACAGAGGTTTCAATACACACATCTGCTCAGCACTCATCGTTTTCCTGAATAGTCCTGTACAAAACAACGTTTCTGTCATTACACTTTTAATATAACAATTCCCACGGGAAACTGTTGATGAGGACTGGGATACAGATGAACAGAATGCAGAAAGAGTGCAATATGAAGGGCTGTTCTCGGCTCACAGATGAGTGATGGCTCTTGTAGGGGCCTATCATTAAATACAGACAAATGGTACATTCTACCATTTTTGTAAAAAAAAATACTAAACCAACAGGAAGACTGGATTTGATGGCAGTGGTTTTTAAATGAAGAACTTCCTCGAGTACAAGAAAATTATTTCAGGTGTGGAAATCATCAAAATCCATGGATATTACTGAGAACAACCAGAGCCAAACTGTCTCTTTTAGCTACTTTCCCATGGCTGGATCTGCAGAGCAGATCTCTGAACCCCTACTGATCACACCACAGGAGGGAGGACTTTGATACAGGGACATGGGACCACCAGCTATCAAGATGCTGTGGTGGCCTAGGAAATCAGCTGAGCCATGGTGAGGCTACCCTAAGGCACTACAAATGCTAAGTTTCATGGCAGTTTGTACTCTCATGTACATCACTTGTGACTCGGAGCACGTATCCTGTGAGTTTTTCACAGTTCAGCTCACCACCAGTAACTCATTAACTCAAATGCTTGCAACTGTCTGTCCATAACATCATAGTTTGACCTTGGGAAAGCCACTCACACCTGATTCTGTTAATCTATTAATTACTCCCTGGCAGGTGCTGATCTTCCTTGTCTTTTTCTGAAACGGAGACGTGGTGGATTCAGGCTTTACACAGCACTGTGCCTCAGATTCCCCATCAGAAAAGCGGAGATAGTAACATTTACCTACTTCAGCAGGTAGTCTGGATGCTTAATTAGTCTTTTCAAAGCTTCTTAAAATATAGATAAGAAGTAAAAAAATTAACTTTTAATATAATTTTCACTGTGTAATTAAAAAAGCACCAAAAGCTGTTTTCCCAATCAATAAATAGCCTGTTGAAAACAATTCAAAACTCATCAAACTATTCATTACTTTAAGACCTGGTAAAAAAGCAAGACCCTTTAAGTAGTTAATCTGACCTGATGTTTAATTAGAACAAATTTGAAAGCAACAACTCACTTTTGATTAAAATAACATGGTTTCTGCCATTTCTTTTAATCAAGTTCAGCCAAACGTCATATTTTGTAGCGGATAACTCAGTTGAGGGCTGTTCAGACCTCTGAATACAATTTAACAAGAGCCAGCTCGATGACAGCTTGGGCAAAAGATGACTGCAGCAGGCACCGTGTCACTGAAACACGGCCGCTAACGCTACCAGCGTTCCCAGACACTGTGCAAGACGCAACATGCACCCCGGTGGGTGGTCATGCGGGTGATCAGGTCAATCACTTGGGATAGTCAATGTTACACGAATCGACAGAAATGAAATCAGAGGAAGGACTTACATATTCACAGGGAGAGGATTACCGGCTGTCCGTACATGGGAAAGGCCCTCATTCAGGTCCACGTCTGATCTTCAGTGCAATACCTTCCATCCAAGAAGTCTTGACCATGGTAGGAACGTCCTTAGTGCCAGGAAAAGTGAGAGGGTACGGTGTAGGGGAGCATAAGGACAGAGGCCATAATCAGGAGCATGTGCCCTTTGATAACGATAACTTATATGAGGTGTTTGTTGTTAATTATTAATATTTAAATATTATTTAATACCTGTAACAGTAACACTTCTGTAGGTATAGAGGTAGGACACAGCTAAGATATGAAAACCTTGATTAAAAACTTTTATCAAAGTTTGCTTTTATCACACACTTACCAGCACAAGGTATGGCTGTGTAGGATTGTAAATATGAGACACACCATAAAGGTTTTGCTCTAAGAGAAAAGACGGCAGGTGACCGCTGTTGGAGTTACAAGGGGTTTTAACCTCCTAGTGCCTTAATGCATCGGTCTGAAGTGTTTGCAAACAAGATAAAAGGATGTTTTATTACTGTGTCTCCTAAAAGACACACACAAGGTCATGCTATGTTTTTCAGTGTATTTGTACTGCCAATGTTTGAGTG
>JAOXNH010000023.1:105634925-105654116 GCA_028566575.1 Bartramia longicauda
AACTCTGGTGACATTACAATATGACAGAACTGCAGATGTGATGTTCACTAATAGACTAAGTTTGTCAAAGTAGCACAGGAAACAGCTAAAGTGGTGGTTACAGCACAGCAACGCTTACAAGGTTAATGCATTAGGAAGCTCACTTGGTTTCAGAAATATTGCTGTTTCTCCCATGGGAGCAGTCAGTTTTGTCCACAATAACTTTTAACTTAGTAAAGAATTTCAAGCCTGTATTTAACTGACCTACCTTTGCTTCACATTCTACATTGGCTTCACAGTATCTGTCAGTGTGAGAAATCACAAATACTGAGGCAGAGAGAGAGAGGACAAGGACTGGAGAGAACCTTCTCCTGCTCCAGGCAACTATCTCATATAATCCCATTTCTCCAGCCAGGTAGCTAGATTACAGAATTCATTTTACTTTGGTTTTAAATCAATTGTATTTCAGCTCAGAATGCCCATGAATGTCCGGAAGAATCAATAATACAATAGGTAAGTGATTAAAGCATCCGTGTATGTGGAAATAAAAGCCCAACCTTAGCTGCAGTAGGAGGGACATGATGCTAATGTGACCTGAGAAATCCATAACCCACACAGTAAATGACCTTTTAGTCATTTACACGTGTGGAAAGAAGATATAAAAACCTCCTGCTTTTCCTTGATGAAGTTTTACATCTACTTTTCATAGGTATAAATGATTCCACAAGGCTTGCAGCATTGAATACTCATGGCCTATATATTTCTTATTAGCTATTACAATATATAAAAAATATTTTACTAATTTGACAGACTTTATTAGTACAGAGGTTAATTGCCTTTCTCTGACACATTTTCCCTGCCTACATCTGTGTCATAACATTATTTGCTTCATTAGTTTTTAAAGTGGAACAGCTAAAACTCAGGTTATTGAAATAATAACACGTCTATGACTGTGCTTCTGCACCACACTATCTGCCTGCAATTCAATTGATGAATCACCTATATTTCAAGCAAAGCTGGCCTTGCATTTGGAGGAATGCCAGGAAAACAGGTCAGTGTTATCAGCTGTAGGCACTGCTACCCCTTTTTGGTTTCCCTTGCCATCTTCCAAAAACAGTTCTTTTCCTGCAAGAAGGTATTAAGATGACAGCAGCTGAAATATTCCTTTCTCTTTATTGGGAAGCTTTATTTCTTATTGCACTGATTTTTCAAAGTTTGATTTGTGGTTTTAGCAAAATGCCAGATTTGGCTAGGAGTTCTGGTCTTTAGGCCATTACTCAGAGGCGCACATTGGTGCCGACTGAATGATTAAGTAGGAAAAGGATTAGTTGTTTGTGCTGAAAAATCACCAGGAACTTCAGACACACACCAGCACCTACTGATCAAAGGACAAAACAGAAACATGGGTTTCCCGCTGTGAAAATGCAGCTGTCCCAATGGAACAGCTCTATCTTGCGGCCCATGTCCAAAACATGTCAGCGGATGTGTCTGAAGTGCCGACGTGATAGTCTGCGTGATACTGGTCCACTGCAGCAAATGATGAGAGGACAAGAGCAGCACTGCTGCCCCGAGCAGCTAACAACCCAATTAAGGCCAGTAACAGAAAGCAGACATACAGAGAGCATAAGGAAAGGATGAAACAACATGGGCACAACACTGCTTTTTTATTCTTGAAGATCGTGCTTGATGGGGAGTTACAGGATGCGATAGCAGAGATTGAGCGCGCTGTCCCAGGAGGCTGCTTCCTGCCCTGTTGCATGGGGCGCAGCAGCTGCCCAGCTGCGGCTGCCTCTCCTACGGAAGGGATAACTCTCACGCTATGGATGGGTGCATGAGTCAGCCGGAGCATGTCCTTTCACTTTCTCTCCTAAATGTGCCTTTGTGCACAGCTCGCTACCTAATGCAGATATGCTCATTTGGCATCATGTCCCTTCAGCACTGATGATAAAATGCACTTCAGCACTCCTGACTTCACCCCCTTAATGACTTCCCTGTTACAGCCCACCTTCCACCGGTGATTCTTTCTCTCCCTCACTGTCTTCCCTGTTTAACGTAAGAAGGATGCTAGGAACGTTTCCTGACCTTTTGTGCCTTCAGTAATATGAGAATGCAGAAGCAAAACAGCTGGAGGAAAGCCCAGAAGCAGCAGCCTCAAAAAGGTGCCTCCACACGATCCGCGTGGCTTGCCCCGCTTGGCTCCTGGATGCGCACAACAGGGATGCTGCGCTGCTGTGCTCACTCCGGGCTCTGGCCTCAGGCCAGCATCTGGCAGGAGAACCAAGCACAGCCCAGGAGGACAAGTCCTCCAACTCGTACACCCATTCTGCACAGACACGGCTCACTCCGGAGCATGCAGTGCGGACGCAGCAATGCCATCCCAGAGCGACTTTGCTCCCAACAGCACGGACACGAGCTGGCCTATGACAACTTGCCAACGGGACAGGGTTTACTCCCCACTGCTGGTCACAAATGTGATACAGACAACCTTGAAATGCCACTAGGCAGAATGTCAGCGGTCTCCTCCCAGGCTACACCACAGCTTGCATGGGCAGCCCCGAGCTGGTTTTGTATGAGCTCTCCGTGGCACAGCCTGGGAGCATCCCAGGAGAGCAGCACGGAGCTCACTGCCACCACCTGCCCGGCTGTTTGTCTCCAGCTCTGAGCAGCTGAAACACAACTGCACATTGCTGTAGCTACACCAGGTTTGATACCCAGCTCAGCACCAGCTCACGCACAGCACAAAGTGCACCTTCAGAGCGCAGGGTAAACCCAGCACCAGCAGCCATTCCCCTGCGAGCCCCTTCCTCCCCCTTCCACTCGCCGCAGAACAGAATCACCGACTACAGTGCACACGGGCAAGAAACATAATTACACACACACACACTATCTTGAGCCCTTCATAATTACATTTTAAATTGGTTTACTCAGAATCCTTTCAGCTAATCATTTTCACCCAACTCTAATCAACCCTAAGCACCAAAATAAATATAACAGTATCTTTACCTGGTGTTGCCCCTCTCTTCTGCCTTAAGCTCCCATACTCCAGTCTGTTGGGCATTGGGAATTTGAATATGGCCAGTTTTAGGTTCAACTTTCATTATGAGCAAGCACCAGACTTATTCTAAGCCACCAAAATTCACACGTGCAAACCAGTGGCAGCTTCCGTCTCTGTGGAATCCCACAAATATTTTCTTCAGTTTCAGTTCCCGCGCCTCTGGATATCTCATAAATGTACAGCTGAAACAGAATGCAAAAACTCAATGCAAACGGACGCCTGATTCTCATTCAGAATCAGTAATTAGCTTACTTTCCCTTAAAACTCAGCCTGAACCGAAGACAGCTAAGCTCAGTCTGCATCAAGGGAAGCAGTTCACAGCTTCTTACTTGCTATGCGAATGTTCTTACACACACACAACTGTAAAATCTGCATTTTCATGAGCAAGTCAGCATTTCTTCGAGTTGTCTATGGCCTGTACTTGCCTGCCTGCAGCTTGCATTCACAGTTTAGGAAAGGAGGTTTGAAAATTCAACCCCAATTTTCTTCATCTTGACTCACCAGAGCTATGCATTTCCCATACCCTCCTGGCGCCCTTCATGACACAACCAGGCTCTCTTCCCGTTACCTCTCTGGGTGAGTCCTGCGCTGGCTGGAGCCAGGCTGCTGGTGTAAAACCTTCAGGGCTGGTATGGAGAAGGGCAGGCATTTTCCCTCTGTTTACACGCACCCTTAATAACTCTCAGCAAGGCAGCAGTGTGAATCCAGCTCTCGGCAAAGCTTTAATAGCAAAGCTGAAGGTGTGAAGCTCCATTACTTTTAAAATATACTACACAGTTCTGCATATTCACGGCTATACATAATGCTCCATCTTACAGCACAAAGTGCTTTCCAGCCACCGAGCTCGTGCTGTATTCATACTAGGGAATTAAGTTTCCCAGAACTCTGTAAGACCAGCTACTATTTTTAGCTTTTCTTTGTGGGCGGTGAAGGAGAAACCAAGAGGTGAACGGCCTCACTGGAGGGCCAGGCATGGGCACTGTCATCTACCCCAACACCACAACCTGGTTTGGTCCAGGACCAAACCCAGCAGGGGTGTCCCAATCCTTAATGCCAGTTTCTGAGGTTTCACTGCCCTGGGGGGAGGTGGGAGGAGAGGTGGATTTCTGTGCTCCAGAGATAGAAAAACATGTCAGTATTTTAATCACTGGACAGAAAAAAAAGGACGGAGGAAATTAAGTTTCCAAAAGACATTTTTTCTTTCTACATCACGAGGCACCTCATCCGCTACCAGTTAGTTCACAGGGATCATTTGCCCTTGGGCTTTGCCTTCTCTTGCCACATGCCCTCCTTAAGCAGCTGTGACCACATCACGCTCCCCCCAGCACTGACTCTCACTCCCTGCCTCCCCACAGGACCTGAGCAAGCTATTTGCCCTCAGTCAACTCTTGTTTATGGGTTCCGATACAAAAGACAAGTGTTCATATGGCATACTGTATCTAGGAAAATGTCATGCTTCATACATTCAGTTATCAACCACTATGCCAAGTGCTTTATGTTATCTACAAAAAGCAGACTTCAGAGGGAAATGAACTACGGCAAATCAAAGTCTATTACTGGGAAAGAGAGGGGAGTTGTAAGCCAGGCTTGCAGCGTTCTTCCAGCTGCATAACTTTCTAAATAACTTTACCCAGCAGAAGAGCCAACAAATGGTCACCCAGTTGCAATCAAAAAAACCAACTCACCTGCTGTTACCTAGAAAGGCTTTTCTAAGCCCCTGGGGCACAACATCGTGCGCACAACTGCAGCGGACAGCAGTGCGCTGGGTCAGAGACAAAAGGGTGGAGAACAACTCACACCTCCCACAGCAACTGGGAGGAAGCAAAGAGAAATCCCCACTCAATGCATCCAAATGCCTCCAGATGCCATGGCCACCCACCTCCAAACTCAAAAGCTGGGCAGCACTTTGGCTTACCCTCCTCCCCACGCACCCAGGGCTGAGTGCTGCTGCGAGTGACTGCCCAATAGGACAGGGAGGTAACAGCTCCAGCCCTGACTCCTTACAATGAGTTAACTACTCCCCACTCTCCCGTTATTTCCCATCTTGCCTTATTTATACACACCGCAGCAGCACCTGGACCAAAATGGAAGGGACTCAGCCTCCGTACTCAATAGTTGGTCCCTACATGCAGAAATCCTCTAACCTCTGCAGCCAGTTCTGCAGCAGGTTTGAGCCCTGCATGGGAGCAGAGGACGAGCAGCCCCATCCACAAGTTATCTCTATAGCCAGGGCTCTACTTGTCACCCAAAAAATAACCCCGATATTTTTGCTGTAGTACAAACCAGTTTATTCCAACTCTAAACATTCTATGATTGAATGATTTGGTGATTCTAGGATTCTACTCCTGGCTCACAGGAATTAAACAAATGGGATTTTTTTTTTTCCCTAATCTTGATGCTAAAAGACTGAGAGCCACTGAGTAAGAGGTGGCTTTGAAACATGCCAGCTCTTCTGGATTCAAGGGAAAGGGATATGAAATTCAGAAATTAAACCTCAATCCAAGCTTTATAACTGCTTGTTTGTAATGGGTCGAGACAAAAACAGGGGCCCGGATTCATTAAAACTTCGGTGGTTTGGACTTTGGATTTGCATCTGGATTTGACGATTTGACAGTGGGGGTGTACATATATCAGCAGTGAGGAAATTACCATAGGAAATTAAAGGCACCAACACACAAATCTGCAGCCAGGAAGAACAATAAAGAGGAACTGTTTAAATGTATTAGGAACAAACAAAATCCTAACAATGGGATAGCTCCACAGCTAGATAGGCATCTCAAAATTGTCAGTCATGATTCATAAAAGCAGAAGTATTCAATAAATATTTCAGGTTTGTATTTGGAAAGTAGCAGGATGATGTATTCTTATCTCACAGCGATAAGGAAACACTTTCTATTCCATCAGTTACTTAGGGGAAAGTTAAACAGCAGCTATCAAAACCGAACGTTTTTCAATCAGCAGCACTTGGTAAGTTGCACCCTAGCATATTAAAGAGGTGTGCCAAAGATGCCTCCAAAATCTCAGTGCTGATTTTTCACACACCCTGGACCACTGCAGAACGTCCAGGAGACTGGCAAAAAGCTCATGAGGCATCACTTTTTACAGAGGGTAAAACAAGCAGCCTGGGCAATCACAGGCTGGTCAGCCTAACGCTGATCAAGGAATCGAGTGGATTGATGGGAAGGGTTAACAAGGTAACAGTCTTTTTTTTCCCCCCATCCTTTCTTGACTAGTACTACCCGGTGAAGCTCCTAGTCCTGGAGATGACATGGCTCAGCAAGTCCCCATGTCTCATTTGCATTGCAGCTTCATCCTGCTCAGGCAGGCTCATGTGGGTCAGAGTTGAAAAAGGCTTAAAAGATGGCAGCGTAATTAATAGTCATCAGCATGGCTTTGCAGACAAGTCTTGTCAAATGAGCCTGGTGTTGCTTTTTAGTGAAATTACAAGTTTAGCTGATAAAGGTAGCTATGTCTACGTCATGGCTTTCAACATCTGTGAGGCATTTAACGCAGCCCCACATGGCATTCTGATTAAAATAATTAGCACTATCCAGCATGAATGTACCTCATAATAAATCAATTAAAAGATGGTGAGCCAATAGTGCTCAAAAAGGCAATCCTAACTGAATCACCCCCCTCTTCTGAAGATGTCTAATGAGATCTCACAGAAAACCCTTCTTAGCCCAGTGTGCTCACTATCCTTAGCAATTATCTAGAGAAAATGAAAAAAAATATAGCTACTGAAAGCTAGATCTGATTAAAAAAATTGCTGGAGTGGTAAATAATGGAGAGAAGAATAGTTATACTGGCAGATCTGCATCAGTGGGTCAAATGGATTCACTGGAAACAAATGCATCAATGCCTTAAAATCAATAACTCCCTCAGTACATGGCAGGAGCCCCACAGCAGGCACAGAAAGATCTAACAAGTAATTGCCATCTTAGCGTTCTACGGTGCTCAGTTGGAGAGGATTTTTCCTAGGTATGTCTAGGAAAGTGACCAGAAGAGAAGCAGGCATCAATGCAGAACATTGAACACAAAGCATTCACACGTGTTGGCTCTAGGGCAGTGAGACAAACCTCTCCAGGCATCCTCAACGTATTGCTGAGATTGACAGGCTCCCCCAAAAGGTGTTTCAGAACAAGAACACAACCCTCACCCCCAGCTACCATCACCAGGTTTCAGAACGAATGCTGAATCTCTCCTACCGTTTGGATGGCAGGAGGACATCTCTGCTTTCCTTCTCATTCCAGAAACTGTGCCGTGAACGTTGAGTCCCCCAGCAGTGAACTCTGCTACGTAAGAGCAATTTCTTCTTATTTTTGATTTTCCATGTGGTCTGCCTCAGCCTTTGGCCTAAGCACTCCTGCTTCCAGGCGTGCAGTTAGACTGCATGGTTGAACAGGACACGGCCATGGCCTTATCCATGCCTTCCCTATGCTTAATCACAGAGGACACAGCTACTGATGGTATGCGTCAGGACTCAGCAAAGAGCATACAAGAAGTCATAGGAACTTCTACACAGCCCCGTGCCCCAGCGTAAGGATCTATTACATGCTGAGTCATAAACCTCATAAAGGTTTCATATCATTTCTTTTTTCTTTTAAAAAAAAGAAAAGATAAATGGAAATTCTTTGGGCAAGGCTTTGAGCTCTTCTCCTTTCTCTGTTTCAAAGCCATTATTTTTGGCAGTCTGGAGCCCCAGAACCTGAGGAGCTGATTTTTGCCCTACTGAACACCCGTCTCATCCCGGGAAGGGAGCTCCCACCCAGGGGAAGTCTGGGTGGAGAGAAAACCCTCACTTAATACACTTAGTTCCCCCAGAGCCAGTGCTTCCCAAAATAACCCCAACAGTAAGCCTAAAACCTGACCTGACAGCACCAACAGAAGCAAGGGACACATCTGCTGATAACTGACCCTCCACAGTTTCTGTGCCCTCCTGCAGCAACGGGGACGCCTCCAAGCTGAGCTCAGCACGGGAGCCACGTTTCCGTGCCGTCAGCCCGGTCCCAGCTGGGAGAAGCAGCGATTTTCCAAATGGCTTAGGCAGAGGAATTACCCATCCTGTAAAATACCCAATTCTGGATCCAGGGCAGTGACTTGTGCTCTCAGCTGCTTTAACATCTCTGAGGGCCAACTTGGCAAGGGAGGAAAGAAGGTTACCAAATGCTGGGATCCTTGTGCTGAGGCAATGAGTTATAATTGTTGCTAGAAACAATTTTGTGTGCATCAAGCCTCAACCAAAACACTGCAGCAATGCAAGAACGGAAATAAAATTAATACCGGGTCATAAACAGGAGGCGCATTTCTTAGACTGGCATTCTTTAATTGCCATGACACCACGAAGGAAGAAATGCTGTACATAAACCAGCAGAGCAGCCTTTGCAAGGCCTACATCCATGAAATCAGGCATCGAAAGGCTCAGAAAGCTCACCATTGCTGTATGCCTGGCAGAGCTGACTAAAAGACCAGTAGCAGCTGGCAGGAAATGGGTAAGAAAGCTGACCACAGATAAACTGTAGGATGCTAAAGAGTAGCAGAAGATATACTCTGGGAGAGGAAGCCAGGCTGTCAGGTCACACTGTAGTCTAGTGCATACAGTACATACAGTCCGCTATTGAAGTATGCGGCCACCAGATAATGGTCAGGGGACACAGCTGTCAGGCGACGATGAAGTAACTCCAAGGAACCCGAAGCAGAGTGTGGTACAGCTGCGGATGTTTCTGTTGAGCAGGATAAAGCCTGCCTGTCTCAAGGGTACCGTAGCAAATTCAGTGTCATGACTGCACTAAATAATTAGGTTCATGATGCTTATTTAAATCAGCATTGATGGAAACAGGATACCAGCGAAAGCTCCTCGGAGCCGGGCTTGATCTGTGCATAAGTGGAAGCACACAAATACTTACTGCGTAGCCTAAATAAAACAACATTCGGGTTTCGCACTCATTTTGCAGGTAAGGCTGCCAGCAGCGCCAGGGAGGGTTTTTCCTCCGTGCGGCAGTCGGCGGCCCTGCGGAGGTGGTGGGGGATTTACCGCCGCCTCAGTGGGAGCAGGACAGGGCCTCAGGTATCATTTAACATTGGAAGGCTGTGCCCGGGCTGGATGCTGGCATATCCGCAGCGGAGATATTGAGCTTTCCTCATTATATGAAGAAGGTAATTATGGATCATTAACCTGCTGGGTGGCAAACGGTGCGGCGTGCTAAGTGTATCCAGGAGAAATGTGATGACAGAGCAGGGCACGTTTTGCCAGTTTTGCCAAACGGCCAGAAAGTGGCTGCTGGATCATACAGGGATCAAAGAGCAGGAGTTTAAAATACACCAAGTAATGGCTTATAAACACCGGTTCTTAGTCACGCAGCTCTCCGGGAGGGTATTTCAGAAGATCCATTGGCTGAAACCTTATTTCAGGCTCAGGAAGCTCCTAAGGTGGAGGAAGAGAGCCTCATCCAGATCCACAGATGTGTGTTTAACAGCATTTGCTCAATGAGAGAAGGCAGGGGACACTGACAGACAACACCGGCCTTCGGATGGCTCCAGGGGATGCCTACGCTCACCCCCAGCATGCAAAGGAGACATAAACCACATTCCAGCTGTGGAAAGACCATTTCAGCAGGAGGGAGAGACGCTGCCTCGGCAGGACGGCCACAGCTAAAGGCAAGGGGTGGGCTACGAGCCCACCAGTCAGCCGAGGGCAGAAACTGCCCATCAGCCTGGAAGCAACAGCCAAAGGGACGAGCTGCTGTGTGGTAACCATCAGCTTTTCCCTCCTCACTCTGCAGACTGAGAGGAGTCGATGCACTAACTAATGTGACATTTGCTTTGATGTTGGTTTGTTGGGTTTTTTTAAATTCCAAGTGTCCTCTAACTAATGGAAACGACAGGGTTTTGCACCTGGGAAGGCCGTTGTGCATTTCTCTCCGATAGGCAGGATATCAGGGTTAGCTAAATATGAGTTCAGCTGTGGGACTGACTCACCGCTTGTTCCTGGAACTGTCTGAAGGAGGGGAGGATGCTGTGGGCAGGCTCTAACTGTATCATCTGGGTTAGGGCCGGTAGCAGATGGTCCTAAAAACATACTTCCATGTGGGTTTAAAATAGCGCAGCACCCACAATCAGCTGAATGGGGAAATGCGAAAAAGGCTTGTCACACAAGGAATGCTGCTGTGAAGATCTGCAGTCAGGAGGGGATCCAAAGCTTCCCCAGCCCTCGCAGTGTGGAAGTGCCCGAGGACCGGCTCTCCTCATTCACGCTGGCTCACTACCACTGCCCCATCCCACCAGCCCTGGCAGGGGGATCCCATCATATTTCATGCAAGAGAATGACTTTTTTCCCCCTCTCATGAAACAAAACAAGGAAACTTTTTCTCTTAAAGCAGCTTTTCTAGTTAAGCAGCACTCTGTGTCCACAGCAGCACAAAACCTTGAACCTGAAAAACTACATTTAAAAAAAGAACCCCTTCTTCTCCTTTGTGAGCCAACCTGCTGTACATGTTGGCCAGCAGCAATGACAGCCCTAAATAGTCCGAGTCTATAGTTACATCCTGCTGGCTGCTCTGATGCCACACACAGAGTAAAAGAGGTGGTGACAGGGGAGGAATCACAGTCGACTCCAAGGCGCCGGGCGGCTGGCTCTGCTGAGGAGCCAGCTGAACCACCCGGGGGTCGGCAGGGAGCATCCCTGAGGAGCGCCCGAAAGATCTCCTGAGGAGTGGGAGCTGTACAGCCAGTTCCCCAAAAGATCTCCCAAGGAGCAGGAGCCATACGGCAAGTTTTCACAGCGCACAGCAGCCTGAGCAGAGGGGCTCGCTGGCGGCAAGGGAGGCACAGCAGCGCAGGGAGCACCATGGGGCTGCCCCCTCCCTTGCCCCAAGATCGACCCAGTGTCACCAGCAATGGCTAACTTCACCTTGGAGGTGCTCATCTCCCCCACAGACAGCACAGAGACCCCATCCCAGCGCACATCCAAGGATCCCACCACCCAATGTCCTCTGCTTGAAGAGAGTCAGGGTGACTTGCTTCTCAAGGCTTAGGTTAACCCCCAAAGCTTCCAGCACCTGAGGGAATGGGCTGAAGTGAAAACAAAGGAAGAGCATTGCTGTTTGTGTGCCTGGCTTCCCTGGGCCAATGGGTACAGAGACATGGGAAGGAAAAGAACTGTTCTCCCAGCCTTTCCCCTATCCTCTGTGTTGCAAGGGATGCTACTGAAAAAAGCCTGAGTCCTCCTCAGGCCCCATATTTGTGCCTCAGTAGATGTGCAAACACATCGGCAAAGGTTTCTTGCTCCTTCCCCTCTCCCCCGCCTCCTGCCTTTCTGCCATGCAAGCACCAAGAGCGATCCGGGCTGTAACCTTTAGAGGAAGAGAAATATCACAGGCACATCTGTTTTTACAGCTAATTGGCCGCAGTTTTTGAAATGGGCAGAAGTGGCTCAGATGAACAAAAGGAGATCCCTGAGAAGCCCTGGCCACCGTGGGGGCCTGGCTCTAGCTCCTAGTGCAGCTCGTGGCAAATGTCCCTCTGACGCCAGACAGACGCGCCGAGGTTAGCTTGAGATCGCACCGACTGCTGGTGCAAACGGGTCCAGCCCCCATTTGCTCCGCTGGAGTTTAAAGCAGGTTTCAAAAGCAAAGATTTTTCCTAGGCATTACCCCTGCCTTAAAAAGCAAACACGTGATATCTACTTCTTGCACTTTGTTTTCAGCATCTCTGGTAAACTGGTTTTAGCACTGCAAGAAAGAATTTTTAAAAACCGATTTTCTGTGTTTGGCTCAACCAGGACGTTATCGGTACAAAACTATTGGTAGAGCACCAGCTTGTTACACACTTTCTGCCAATACAATAAAGGCTGTAACAAGAGATGTTTTAGATGAAGATTATTTATTACTTCCAATGGTTGCAGAGAAAGTGCTCATTTGGGCAGAGTGAGCTGAGGGAAGGAAAGGCTGTCCTGGTGCTCACTGCAGCCTTCCCTCATTACCTTTTCCAGAGAGCGTGAAGCTTCCCACCTGCACTTGCAGTACATATCCCACAATTCTATCAGCAGACAGTCTCCAAAATCTGGAGTCAGAGATTTTTAGAGATGGGAAAGCTATCTGAGTTCACACAGGGCTGCCCTTTCCACCCATGTTTTCACATTTTGCTCCTTGCCAGCCGCAGCAAAGGAGCTTTCCTCCTCTTTCCCCACCTGCTAGACCCCACCGAACAGACAACACTTGGTCACTCCTCTTCTGTTCAAACTGCAGTTGCACAAATTGGGCAGGAAGCTTTGTAGATGCAGAGGAATGCACAAAGGTACAGTCTTAAAAGATCTGAATAGCACTTCTGTTTCTGCCTCCAAGCTTGCAGAGAGGAAATTCTCCAAAATCCCTAAGATAATCTCTTTCCTTGTTGCCTATGCAAACTATATGCACCTTTAACTGGAAATTTTCACCTCCCCAGGACCTTACTTATTTTTACTGCCTCTCTCATCTCCCCCAAAGAATTCAACATACAATAGTGAAATAGCAAGCCTAACATATGCCACAGTATGAGTACATAATATCTTGCAATAAATGTAAATTATATCTATATTTAAACAGAAAGGGCATAACTGTGAGAAAGAATGACCTTACCTACTTCCCATTGGTGTTATGCAAACACCTTTCACATGTGTCTTTGCTCACTGAATGCAAGCAGTGAGTATATGTGCAGCCATGCCCACAAAGCACACATTCCTCATTAAAATCCATGCAATAAATTTGTATCTGATTGACTTTTAAATCCTTCACCTTCCCACAACTCCATCTTCCCCAGATCTAGTGATCCAAATCCTGTTCACTTCTTCAGGCAGCCTGTCACAATCAGGGTCTTCTGTCTCCACTAGTGGAGAACATCCTCCCATCCCTACGGATGCCACTGGCTTGAACCCCAGAATTGGTCACATCCAGTCTCGCACCATCGGCAGCAAGGTGAAGAGGTGACACACAGAGTTCGGTATTGTGCAAAGGGAACAGACTGCACTTTCCAACAAGACGCTATTTTTTTGGAAAATCAAGGCACATGAGGACATTAACACGCTTCATTTTTACAGAGGGGAAAGTTTTTCTCAGGTTATTTTTAGAAAGATTTACTGGTTTTAATTTTGGTAGTTGGATCCTAAAAAAGGAAGCATGGCACATGGCCTCTTAAAGAGTTGCAAAACCCACTCTCAATAAAATTTAATATGCCTTGCCTTGCCTTTTCTTTAATGTGCACTGTGTGGAGTGCAGCGGTGCGACATTTTTAGCATCAATCATTTCGGCACACGCCTGAGTAATGTGACTACCTCACACCTCTGCAGATAGGGCAGTTATTCAACAGTACCGCTTATTTTCTCTGTGCTATGCACGCGTGTCCCTACCCACAAACACATGTACCCCCAGCAGCTTTTCCTTGCTCTCGGATGTTCCTCTCCAGCGTAGGAGTCGCTAGGTGCACGGAGATGAAGAGAACTGTGCTGACACAAACTCACTCGAACAGACCAGATCGGGAGCTCTGATGAGTGCCTACGGGTCCGTACTCTGGGTGTGCGCTGCTGCATGTCTGTGTGTACGTCCACGTAAACTTCCCATCTGCTAATTCCTGATGGAACAAGGGTGGCCAAATCTGCTGCTACAACGAACTGATGGAGTCCTGTGTAATTTGACAGAGCTGTAACAGGTTACAACAGCTAAATGGTTGGCTCAGATGCTCTGGAAAGCTGCTTCAGGAAAGATTTTTGCTGCCATATCTACGATACAAAAGCAGTACCGCTATAGAATGTATTATTTATTGCATATACTGTGTCACCGGTGTAATCAGGAGGGTGCAATATACCATGAAGAGGAGCAGAACTACCTCACTCATTAAGTGCAGTCCCTCCAAGATCACATTAATAGATGTTCTGCCCAGAATGGCCTCTGAATATTTTTTCCATAACACACACAAACATATACACTCACACTAAAGCACAGACCACAAACACTTCTGAGAAGCTGAGAACTAAAATTGTTCCGATACAATACTAAAATAGGCAAAAACCATAGCATGCCCTGGAAGCATGAGAGATCAAAGTGTTACCAGTATCCTAGGTCCCAGAAGTAATACTGAATTTGCTCCCATTCCCTAAAAACGTAGCCCATTTGGGTACCATCATATATCCTGGATGCCACCTGGAGCTTTGGCTTCATGAAATTAAAATGTGCACAACAGGGGAGTGCACCCATCACGGATGACCATTTATTCAAGTAGATACTGGCTGCTAACATCCTGGCTGACAACACAGACCTCCTTAAACTGCAAGCCCAGCTTTCTACAGGGTGGGTTAAATACGAAGGCTGTGCAGAAGAGGACTTCAAGAAGAAGCCCTCGTTACTCAGTATGGCCCTTGTTAGCCTCGTTAGTCAGTATGTCATTGCAGAACTCTATAAAAAAGCTAATATTCCCCCCTTAGGTAAGGTTATAAAGCGGCAATGTGAAAAGTACTACTGATTTAAAGCAAGCATCCCCACTTTCCTGAAGCTAGTTTTCCTCTAGGAAAATTTCTCATAAAACATGAGATCCATAACATTTGGGGTTTTAGTAGAGACAGATCGGTACAGCTTTGAACCTCCCAAATGAGATATTCACAAAGCTTTTCAAAGGAACAGGTGGATTTGAAAGCAGAATTAGACACTTCATATTTAATCACCCAGAGTTATCACCTATGACTGATTTTCAAACAATTGGATGCGAATTGGCCACAGGACATGGTTAAAAGGAAGTTCATAGAAAATAGATCACGTGAAATCTGGAGCCAAAATACATACGGCCTAATTTAAAGACAGGATTAAAGGAAATTCACAAAGTCATTTTGCTGTCAGATTTAATTAGTATGTTTAATATGTGAGTGAGATCACCTGAATCTACTTTTACTTGTTTTGTGTCCCATTAGGAGTTTCACAGGAGCTGTAATATGATTGAGTGGTCCTTGTGAGGGATGAAGCTTAGGCTGCTTTGAAACAAATCGAATTAATTTGAAATGATTCTTTCCAGGTATGACATTCTTGGAATCAGATGTGGGGATAAGGAGGGAAGGCATCAAAAGTACAGACAGACAGACCTATAACCATACCCAATTTTTTGTGTACACCTGGGCACCTTTTTAAATATTTGCAAAAATATTGTAACCCTAGAAAGCCTATTCATGTAAGATTACAATTGATGGTATGCAGAATTAAGTTAGCATTTGAGATACTTCAGTGGCAAGGGCCTTCACACAAATTTTTCTGGTTTCCTAAAATGTGAAAGTTGTGGGGACTCGGTTGTGGGGCTTCTTTTGGTAGATGTTAGAGAGTAAATTTGCACACAAAGGCTTTACAGTGAGTGAAATGGGCCAGATTGTAGGTCACTGGCTGAGTTAGATCCATGGTGGAGGAAAGGGGGCCTTATTTTGAGTGACATTCACAGCCTTTCCGCTTCATTTCACTGTTATTGATTGATTTTACATGGAAGTCACTGAGGGGTTCACACTGCTGAGGAGCAGTGTAAACCCCTAAATTGGATAGACAGAGCAGATTTTATACTGTTTCCCAAACAAAC
This sequence comes from Bartramia longicauda, assembly GCA_028566575.1. Taxonomy (NCBI): domain Eukaryota; kingdom Metazoa; phylum Chordata; class Aves; order Charadriiformes; family Scolopacidae; genus Bartramia; species Bartramia longicauda. Next base: position 105,650,539 of record JAOXNH010000023.1, read on the forward strand.
AGTATCATAAATGGTTTAAATAGTACAGTTTCAAAGCTAAAATACAATATAACAGCCGAGATGGAGGCAAGGGCGATAAGGATAGTATTGGGGAAAAAAAAAAAAGTTCTAAGACTGATTTCTGGAGACTCAGAATATCTAAAAACTTGCACTCAGCTCTGCAAGCTACAAGTGCTCAGCTCGCCTGAAAACAAGCCCATGCATATGCATTCTCATTTTAACCTACAAAAATATTTCAAAATCCAGGCCCTGATCTGGCAAGATGCTGAATGTTTTCCCTTTTCATCAGACAAGCCTCTAAAGAGATACTGAAGTGTGCGTACTGTAGAAGCCGGAGCGCAGCCACAAAGGCTAATTTACCGAGCCAAAAAGCAGTCATTGCTGCCACTGCCACACAGACATACCCACTGCCTTCAGCAGAACTGCACTGAAGACTGAGGGCACTTGTCACTTCACAGGGGGCACTCAGTGTCCCCCAGGCTCACGTTGGGTCTACATATGGATGAACCGAATATTTTTCGCTACAAACACTCTTCCCCTTCCAGGCCTCCTTCGCTTTCAGTTCTGAAGGGTGAATTCATTGAAAACATCTGCACTACTAGAAACATTCTGTGCTTTTTCCAAACCTCATCCCCGTGGTGGCTGTGTAGTAACGGAGAATAGACAGAGCTGCACAACACGAGCCTGCAAGCAATGAACTGTAGTAGAGAGAGGATGCCGAACGCTGGAGCTGTGCCTCCTACACCTAGGTGCTACCGAGGCTCCCCTCACCTTCCGCGCTGCGTTGGGCTCTCGGCCATAAAGCCAAGAGGTTTCCACAGCAACTGCCACATCCCACCGCACCGCTCTTACCTGGGTGACACACACCACCTCTTAAACAAACGTCGCTCAGCAGTCTGTCATGTCAACTTCTGCGCACCTACGAGCTGCCACGCGTTCCCTTTGGTACCGAGGCCAACTCTGGAATTGTTTTGGGGGGATCTTACCTAATAGGTATTTCTCTTTCTTTTGTACTTTTTCCCCCTTTTCACATTGCAGACTTGCAGCAGTAAGGCAAGGGCTCTGTAACAGTGTCACAACAGCACGGCAGAGGCACAAATGGGACCGATCCTGTGTTACTCACAAGCGGCGGCAGTGTACCCGGGCAAAGACTGCAAGAGCATGTTTATGGCAGTAAACTTTAATGAGCCACATGAATTCTTCAAACAAGGGAAGGGAAAAGATTTATTTTTGTTTGGGGAATAAGGGATGTGGACCAGCCTCCAGCAGGCCTACCAGGAAGGCGTGTGTAAGGGCTTGCGTGGCCATCTGTTTCTCCTCCTTATCAGCGCTCCGGTGCCAGCTGCCTCTGCGGCTCAGCCATCCCACGTGCGGGCTCCCCTGCCCAGTCCTGCGCTGCCGTCTGTCTGCTCCTCGCTAATCCCACCTCACCGTATGTGCCTGCTTCCCACCGACCCTATTTGGCCACACCCCACTGTAAACCCCATATAAATCACGGGAAGGGAAGCTGGCCGTCTCCTGGATGGTGCCGGTTAGCCCTTGAGCGGCTGCTGAGGCACGCAGGCAGATGCCGGGCTCTCCCGTCTTCCCCCATCCCCTGTCCCCGCCGCTCTCCGGCACACCGAACCATTTCCCGCAACACCGTCAAAACGCGGTCCGAGCCAGAACAACTCTGGGACTTATGTTCGCTGACATAGCACCCGCATCCCAGCGCTGCCATGCCCAAACCACAAGGAAAGCTGCAAAGGCAGCCCCGGAGTCGATACCCTGGACAGCCAGGCGAGATACAAACCTAATACCAGATAGGCGGGCTGATAGGCGAGTTTTAAAGCTGCAGCCACCTGGGAGACATGCACGGTGATGCAATCCAGCAGTGGCAGTTGCCAAAGTCGTTCTGACAGCGGAGGCCAAAGGCGGGCAGAGTGCCTGCAGGGGCGCCGGGGAGGGGAGCGGGGTCCATGGCCTCCATCTGCAGAGAGGTGTGAAAACAGGCAGAGCCGCGGCCAAACTCCCTTTGGGGTGTCTCGCAGCGCTGGCAGCGTAGCTCTCCGCTAAGCCCTGTGCTCAGAGACCATGAACAACCAGGATTGAAAAAATATGTATAACCTGGCTAAAGGACAGCAAGCTGCTGGGGGAAGGGAAGGGGGAGGCAGAAGATTGCGGTAGGCTGCGGGTATCCAAAGGATGCTGACCCTGGAGAGGGCGTGGAGGCCTAGTAAGAGGGTGAGAAATCATCTAGGATGCTAAGTTTCACATTACTGCTCCCTGAATGAATTACAGCATGAAATTAAGAGAAGAACAATGAAGCCCAGCCAGGCAGGACAGGCTGGCAGACACAGTGGCGTTTCTTCTCATTCTCATTCCAGTACCTCCATAAAGAGGGTAACGGGAAACAAGGTATGGGGGTTGCTCCCATGGCTCACCCAAGGAGCAGCAGCCAGATCTCGCCTTCTCAGGTCACTTGCAGAGGTGAAGAGGATCCATCCGTATCATTATAATAACTTTGAGCCCAGGAGGCACGGCCACAGATCAAGCATGGACACAATTCAGAACAAAACCATGATGCTGTTCCTCAAAAAATTTACCAGCAGTAAGAGAACAACACTTGGATTTAGCCTCTCTGCCAGGGATTTAGAAGTTTACAGTGAGTTGCCACAGCAATTTCAATAGCATTTCAGCCTCCTCTTTAGCTTTACTGCTTTCCAGACAACAAATTAGTCTGTACAAAAACCAATATTGAATGTCATTTTCACTTTAACCTACACATTGAACTTCACTGTCTTCAGCGAACCCAGGGTTAGAGATGCACGGATGCACTTTTCAGGATGGGTTTACAAACTCACATCTGGCCCAGATTATTACAGACTAAAATCCATTACAGACTAATAACAGCTTCATAATTTAACTGTTTGTCTGCAAAATGCACTTCACAAAGGCTATTTCCTACCAGTTCCCTACTTTTTCTACCACCACAGCAGACTGTGGCTTTCTGACCGACCTCCATAGCAAGACTAAGGACTGAGCTGGAGTGACAACTGAGTTACAGGACCCTGCTAGAAACACTTGCTGTTATTCCAGTGTTGAAGGATCTAGCAAAGCAATGCAGCAAAGGTCGCACCACTATCACCAACGCTGGCTTCCAGAACAGAGAGCTTCTCTTTCCTGGGGTATCAACTGAACTACCTACTACAAACCTGTAACTACCTCCTGGGGAGGAGTCAGTACTCCCACCAACTGAATTCCCACTGTAACTCCTAAGTGGTGATTTGTACTACAGAACAAGTTATGATCCCAACCTCCTTGGACTAGGCACTGCACAAAGTTTTTTGAGGAATTTTTTTGCAAAGGGAACCTAGAAACTAAAAAAAAAAAAGAAAAGAAAAAGTAAAAACTTTAGGAATAACTGGAGGGGAGGGGACGGGAGGGGAGAGGAGGGGAGGAGAGATGTTCTATCACTGTATCAAACCTAAATTCGTGTTGAAGAATACATTCTCACCTGAAGAAGTGCTTGCAAAGCCTATTAGAGTCCCTGGGGATTTTACTGAGACTGAGTACTAGAAGGCCTTTTTAATTTTTTA
>JAOXNH010000023.1:105654373-105665118 GCA_028566575.1 Bartramia longicauda
TGGGTCAAGCCCATGCCATATAGTACAAAGCATAACTTTGAGATTAAATAGAACTGAAAATAAATCCTTGTTCTGCTTTGGTAATTTTCATTTACAGAGATGCAAAGCACAAATATTTATAAACAATATTCTTACAGGACTCAGAGGGTATTCTTCCCTTTCAAATAATTACTATTTAAAGAAATTCTGACCTCACTTAAAATGAGATGCAGCATGTAAGTATGCAGAGCTTTGTTGGAGAAAATAAATACTATTAAAAATAAAATTAGCATTGGAAAACCTCAGGCAAGAATCCCAACCAATCAGCCCAGCAGGCTTGAAGGCAGACATGCAAGAAAGGCTCAGATAATGCAGTGATGCAAGATGCAAAAGAATCTGCTTGCTTGGGTAAGATAGAAGATCACTATTTAACACCACCAAGACAACACCTCCAGGCTCTTTTATTTAAGCACTGAGATAACCTGGCTCTGTTTTGCTCACAAAGTCTGTTGCGACCAAATGATGATGAAGTCAGAGGCAAGATAACTGGAGATAAACCTTTACAGATATTTCTGTTCCTGAAATTACTTCCCTTTCTATGCTCTGCTACTGGCTCTGACTCACAAGTTTCTTATTCCCTCTTAATGTTAATAAAGTTAAAAACAATTCACCCAGCTGAGGATTGGGCCCTGAATTTTTGTTGCCCTTGACACTGGTCTATTAGAAGCAAGTAAAATTAATGGTGCTCATAAAGCCTCCAGAAGGTCAGTGAGAGGGGCATGAAACACCCTGTGACTCGGTATTAAAAGGAAGAAATTCCAGTCCCAGTTTCTCAGCCACTTTAACTTCCAAGATACATGAGGCATCACATATATGCAAAATGCAAATGAGGAAGGGGATGTATGTGATGGACTGGATGGGGTAGGTGGTTACTCAACTGTACAAATAATAAGCAGGAAGAAGAGCTTATGAGTACAGCAGTGGAAAAGGTGCTTTAGAAGTGCAAGGAGGAAATGCAGCTACAAATCCATTGAAATACTGGTGTTGTCTGTGCAGTTCTATGGCGAGTGTTATTCTGAGGAGGCGAGGAATGCGAGGCAGGGGGTCTGCGGTCTATGGTTTGTTTTTCCATCAATACATATGTCTGACTCTGAGTAAAAGATTAACGAGACAGCTAGCAAATGTCCTGGGAGACAAATGGATAAAATGCTGTTTGTACTTGTCAGATGAGGGAGGGCTCATTCTCGTCTCTCAGCCTCTGAATGAATCTGCTAGGATGCACACCTGCACCAGGAAGAGTTCCTTGACAAGGTAACCCCTTCCACTGCAGAACTCATGAGCACGTCAGCATACAGCTTACCTGACACGTACATTCTTTCGGTCAATGTGGTTTGGAAAGAACCTTCCACCTACTTTTTTTCTGCATGTGACGTACATTGCTGCACGTTACAGAAAAGCCCCAGGTAAAGTAAATGGAAACTCTAACCAGCAGCTATGCACCTGGTGTTTTTGCATTTCCCAACAGATATTACAGTTGCTGGAATGATGTGTGAATCTTCTACAACACCTCCTATTGACAATTTAGTTTAGGTGTGGCATGAGAGAGATCTGTGTTATTGATACTAATGACCCACAGCCTGTTGCTAAAGAGAAGGAAGAAAGGAACCGAGGGCATTTATAGGTTAAAAAAAAAACAAAACAAAACAAAACAAACAAAAGCAAACCCAACACAAAACCATAAACCCCACCAAATATTTACATTCTATTACATTTGACAGCAATCACTCTGTTACAGGCTGAAAAGATTGCAGCCGGGCATGCTGACACTTTCCTTTTCCAGGGATGGTCATGGCGGTGGACAGAACAGCTGGACTGTCATTAAAGCTCATCCTTCCTAGTTAGCAAAACCTCTGTTGTGTTTTCCTCTCCTGTTGGCAATCTGTGCTGCTGGTGATCCCTCAGAGTTGATGGTGTAATGCCATTGGCCTGAGTCTCGCTGCAAGGAATGCAGTGGCGCCCAGTCAACCACCAGCACTAACCACAATCTCCCTGCAGATCTTACTAACCTGGCAGCTGAGCTCTGTGGAGTAACACCACAAAAAATGGGAGCACCTTTTCCTTTCCTCACTGGCCTCCTCTTTTTTTTTGTTCTTTTCTCCTCTTTTCTGGAAAAATCTGAGGGAGTTAATCAGATTACCTAAGGAGAAAAGCAGCCCATCACTTATAACACTGTCATAACCTTCAACATCTCTCATGTTCTGATTTCTGCTCTACCTGAAACCTGTGAAGTGTGAGTCACATCCATTTTCCTTATGCCATAACGGGGAGGAATGCTGATATGTGGGAACTGACAAAGTAGCATGAGGGAACTGATGTTCACCCCTTCATCCTGACAAAATCTGCTGGTGAATCATAGGGTAAGAACTTGACCTCACCCATGAAGTTGCGTGAAGATTAAAAGAACTTCCTTGTGTCTCTTTGCTGTGCCTCTGACTACCAGGTTTATTGGCTAGAGATGAGCAGTGAAATCACCCCACTAAGCTCAGGGAGAATGAGTTCAAGTTTGTCAGGGGCCACCCTTGACAAATCAGCTCTAAAAAATATAAGCTATCTCTTTCAGTGAGTCAAGAGCAACTAGTCCTGCTCCTGGACACATCAGACAGATGCAGCTGGCTGAGGAAAGGGGCATACTCAAGCATCCAAGACCCTTTCATATTAGTGACATCAGATATATGTTTGTGAGAAAGCTTTGGGGCCCTGATTGAGAAGGTGAAGTTGCAGGAAGTTAGCCCTCAAGTAATATTTCTATCTCACTTAAGTCTGCCAGCCCACAAGGAAATATGGGATAAGCTTGTCCAAAAAAGCTGGAGAACATTTAGAAAATTCTAAGACCACCTACAGCCACCTCTGAAAAGCAGGAAAAGGGAACACCATGAAATGAATGTGAATTGTTATGAGCTGAACAGCCTTCTGTATTCAAGGCTGTTTGTCACCTAGGGATTAAAATGGTCTTAATACTTTAGCTCTCTTTCCAAACCCGAGTGCAGCTCTTGAACTCTTGAGGATTTGGCCCATAGTCACCCAGTTGCTGGGTCCCTCCTCCCTAAGAGTGCTGCCAGAACGCAGGAAATAAGACACATGCTGGCCATCCTGTACTGTACTCTGACTTCTATTTTTTTCCTTCTTTGCAGCTGCAAAATACAACTGAGCAAGTTAAATTCCACTTCCCTTGAACACGGAAGCTAACAGTGCATTTTGTCACATGGTCACATCAGCAGACCGCGACAACGAGCACAGTCACCTGGTGAAACAATCCACTTGGAGATTTGGAAGGAAAATTTCCTTAGGGCAGGTGACACTGGACATCTGGCAGCCCTCTACTTTTGTTCTGAGACTTAATACCTACGTAGTAGGGCATGTTGCCAGAAGCTGCACCCACCTGGGATGTGGCCAGCCCAAGATGAATGGGAACACCAAATCCAGAAGGGATGGTTAGTATTTACTGATGTTGTTCATGACAGAGGTACCTGGGAACCTCCTCGTTCCCCTTAGGTGTTCAGTACTGCTTGGTAAAGTCAGGGAACTAAGTTAATCAGGTCAGAGCCAGCCTTGCATATGCTTTCTCCATGGGGAATATGAACTACTTGCCAAATATTCAGATTGGGTAATTGCTACCTGGATTACCAAGGGTATGCAGCCCAAAAGAAAAGAATTGCTTAGAGCTTCTGATAGATTGCATCACCCCCTGCCAAAGTATACGGGAGAATGAGAATCATCAACACATGATGTAAGGATACAAGCCTGCGCGTAATTCAGATGGTAGAGCTGAACCCATGGTGGCTGGCTGAAGCAGAAGAAACATTAACCTCCACACACGTTTATAGGAAAGCAATCAGTTGGTTCTGAACTTCAGAAGCATTTGTGGAATCCAGAGATTCCCCGAAATAACCTTCCCTTTCTTAGGACACAGGGGACAAGGATTCATCCCTGCTCTAAAATGTAAATTTGACCACAGCTAATTTTACCCCAGCGTCTAGCTATGAGATCATTGTTCTACCAGCATACAAGTTTAGCCTCATGCTGCCACATATTTTATGACCAAGTGCAACTTGGAGCAGAGCCTGTACTGTCCGTCAGGAGTGCTGCTACGTGATAAAAAAATCCATCATTCGTTGTATTGAACCGTAAAACTCTGATGAAACTCAGGTTTTGTCTAACAAAAATGGTTAGGTGCTACCAAGATATATGGGAAAATTAGGCATCCAGAATATTACAATGTGATTGTATGTTGAGAGTATGAGATTCCTAAAGCATTTTCTCCTCTGCAACCAAACAGCAGTACAATTCAGGGAAGAGAACAGAAATGATTCAAATTTTCACTCTGTTCCAGTCAGCCATGCATACAGTGCTGACTCAGGAGCAAACATTAAAAAGCAAGAGCTGTGCGGGAACTTACAAATCCAATTGTACATCTCCCAAGGGGGGTCATTACAACAGTGTCAAACAGGCCTTAAGCAGGAGGAATGAATAGGTGGGGGGAGATTTGACAGCAGGGGAAAACCAGTGCTGGCAGAAAAGGCCCTGATAACAACAGGTCCAGTCGACACGCGCAGCCTTCGAACTGAACTGTGATCCTGAGGTTTTTAAGGAGGAAAGCGATAGCCCATATCAAAAGTTAATAAGGAAGACATGGTGCAACAATAATAAGGGGCAAGAGAGTGTTAAAATACCCAGTGCAGGGCCCGCTTCCATGTGCCATCAGAAGATTACACTCCTCCTTGGTTTGTTAGGTTTGAAACTAAAACAGTTAATTTTAGACACAATTACAAACAAGCAGACTCAAAACTACAAGTCTAAAAAAGCTTAGAGACAGCAATATTATTAGGGCTTATTCAAGGGACTAAACCTGGCCATAGATGAGATATTAATTAAAGGTTGCGTTCAGTGCCTTCAGAAAATGATTATCCAACACAGCCATCATGTTTTGCCTAATTGTGTAATAAAGTTTTATCTTACCATGCAGTAAAGCTTAGACCAAAATGTTAGTGGAAAAAGAAGAGCACAGAGCTTTAATGATAGGCTGAAGCTCAGGAAAGGCATGTGTGTACTAATATTTGACTTCAGAAAGTATGCAAATCACTTCAATAACACTCTGCTTGTCTTCTATATGAGATAATGGATAAATAATCAACAGTCTTTATTTCATTGTTGGGTAGATCATCAAATTAGTGCCTAAATTAAAGATCCAATTAATCTCTATTAAATTATTCTCTATTAAATATTTTGTCAATACAAATAAAATCATTGCAATTTAAGATAATCATGTTTGCAGGGTTTTTTTCCCCTGTTTACCACTAAGAACAGGGGGTTTTAATCAATGCCCAAATCACAGCTCCTTTAAACTGGGAGGTACCCAAAATTCAGATAGTGTAGCAGGCCTCCCTCTCCTACATATGCATAAAAATGCTTCTTTATCTTCTGTGAAAATATCTTTTTTCTTGAGATGGGAACTGCAAATTCCACTCCTCCCATTCACACTGAGGAGAACATTACTCCCTAAACAGTGCCACTTAATCCAAAACAAACAGCAAGCTATCTAAAATATCCCTTAGCTTGCTACAGGATGTAAGACTCGGAGAGAGAGTACCTTCTTCTTGGGACAAAGGAGGGAGAGCAGCTGCATTCATAAGGACTGTATTCAAGCGCGTCTATCTCATCTCCAAGTACCATGGTAAAATTTATGAGTGCTTCCACAGGAAAAAAAAAAAAAACAAAGTGTCAGAAGGACATCACGGGTTGGAATGCATCAGAACTGATTCCCACAAGCCTGGGAATGTTGCTGGTTCTCATGATAGAGCTGTTAATCTTATAATAAAGTAACTTTTGAATGTACTTTGCACTCAGCAATGAGCTCTCCTAGCAGTGACCTCAATGTGAGCAGCCCTCCCTGGTAATAGGGCTGTGGAAATATTGCTGCAGGCAGGTCTTGCACTGCTTGCTTTTGTCTCTCCATTTAGTCTTTGCAGAAAGATACTACCAGAAGCAGAGAAAGGCCATAAAACTGAAGACATCATTTTAAATCAAAAGGCTTTTAGTGGTTGTGTTAAAGGAACTATCTGTGTTCCCAATAGTGACTACAGCAATTACGTGGTGAAAACATCTAAGCAGGTGCATAATTTAAAAAGAAAAAGGACATCCTCCCCCTTCCTTAGGAGAGGTCAGGCTTTATATTTCAGTAGGTCTGTTCAATTAAAGGAGAAAAGAGAGCAGAGTGAAAGCAGGAGGTGTGGGGTAAGATAGACAAAAAGACCAGAGAAAAGAATGGGCAGGGGGGAAAAAGCAGGGAAGGAAGATGAAAGAGAGAGCTGACATCTGACTTGGACAAGGGGTGAACCACAAAGCTAGTCATTGCCAGTGTCCAGGAACAGAAATAACTCGTTTGTCCACCAGCAGCAGGGCAGCTGCCAGTGCGGTGGGACAGTGCCGTCCCCGCGCTGCCCTGCACGGCCCAGCCCCAGCCCGCTCCCAAATCTGCCCCTTTCGCTGGGCTGCGCGACAAAACTCAGGGTGTTCTCGCAGTCCCTGTGGTTGTGGTTAGGAAACTGCCGCATGTTGGGTCTCAATAGAAAAAGTATTTTAATACAAGAAAAACAGGAAACTCAAGCACGTTTTGACTCTAATTCAATTTCAGTTCCCCGATTCCTTTATTTTCTATGGACAAAAGGCATGTAACAAAATTATGAACTGGGACGTGAAGAAAGCAGAACTGTGCACATGACAGATAAAGCTGGCTCATTATGTGAAAACTGAAGCCATGCAAAATATAAATTCAGAGCAGATTAAAACACCTCTCATCCAAAAACCAGTTAGGACCAGTCAAGCAAATCCCAACACCTGGACAGAGTTTGAGCAGAATGTATATGAACTGGCACAGGTCATGGTTTCACAAGAGTAGACCAGATTATGAAGAAATGCAAATATTCTTTCTTCACTTTAAGCTGAAAGCAACCTCTGGCTTAGGAATCTCCAGGGACAAGGGACAAGGTACCAGTTCAATGTCAGCTGCCCTACACTCTCTTTGCAAGAGCATCAGTGCATTTTAGTGCTAATGTACTAAAGCATGACACTAGCTCAAGATAACCACATTCTATTGAGAAACATAACAATAGAAATAATGGAATAAGCACTTCATGCAATTTGCTAGGAATGTAGTTTGGACACCAACAGCCAAAACAAACTAAAATGGCAAATGCAAGGACTCTATTTTGAAATGATCTGCAAACAGACTCAGCAGCTTTACAGGGGGTCATATTTTCCACAAGGATAAACTGTCCTTGAACAATATTTTCAGTGTTCTGGGTACTAACATGCTTTCTTTTCATATGGATTGTTCTCATCTCCTCTCCTTTTCCTTGAACAAATATTTGCTGTGACCAATAAAATTTTTCTCTCCATTTAGGAGTTAAATAGCATTGCATTCCCACACGCTGTTTTGTACACCCATACATAGAGCGTATGTGCCCACAGAAAATGACATCTCTAAACTACGTCTGGTAGAGTTATTTTTAAACAATCATATTCACTGTAGATTTCATTCCTGATTCATCAATACATTTAATTCACTGTGGTATTAGATCCGCGAGTGAGAGGAACGAAGCATTCAGCTCAAGAAAGGAGGTGACACATTTCACCAGGGATAAAGCGCTTCTGTGGGTACGTGGAAGAGCAACGCCTGATGCGGTGCCCATAAGCATGGGAGTAAATGCTTCATCTTCACAGGGAACTACTGACATGGTTAATTTTAAGAAAGCAACCAAAAATATTTTTAGTGAAATTATTCATACACTTCTAAATGCGTTCAAGGGTTTTACCAGGTTAAACCTTAAGTGGGGAAATTACAGCCTGCAAGATGCCAGCAGACTGATAGTGATAAGCATGCTGGACTGCTCTCTCTTATTCATTCATTATTCACCTATTGTTATTTTCTGCTCATCATCTTGAAAGTTTCAGGATAAAGTCAGGAATGGAAAGCATCCTTACATGTGAATGTAGGACGACCAGCACTAACTATGTATGAAAAAAAGGGTAAAAATTTCACAGGTTAATATACATGAACAGATCACATCATCTAAACTTCTTTTCTTTTTTACACCAGGGTCCGCCGGTGTTTCTGTTGTGTTTATATAGCTTTGGGGAAGTCAGGGACCGTGCTCCACACACAGGTCCTTTTTGCTGAATTCCCCTCCAGGAGTGCAGGGGCAAAGAGGAACACATCTCTCGTGAACACCTGCAACCAGCAGTTCCTTCCTCAGGCACTTAAATAGATTTTCCTCATGCTACAGTAAAACAAGATACCGGCTGTTCCCCTTCATACACCCCAAAATATAAACAGTGGTACTAGCAAGAAAGAAGGTGAGTGTGCCAGCAGGTTCCTCTAGGATACAAAAGCAGAGCTACATAAAGCATTAATGTCTACTTCTGGCCCCTAGAAGAGGCTGAGGCTTGGGCTGCCTAGCATGCCCGAGGTCTACCACACGCACACTCGTACTCAAAATGCCTTGTTTAGAGTTGTTCCCAGTCTTACAGATCTCTCTCAAGTCTTCTGGTCTTTACAAGGGAGACTCAGCAGCCACAGACCATCTGAGACAGCCTGTTGGATGGTCCCTTGGAGGAAGAGGTGCAGCCACACAGAGAGATTGAAGTGATTAGCATAGACATGCTTTATATTCTAGTTTACACTTATGTTGGTTGTGGATAAGCTTTGGTTTTGGTTAAGACAACCAGACTTCAGGACAAGGTGATGGCTGTCAGGCAAACACCAAGCTGAGCCCGATGGTGAGGGAAGTGCCAACTTCCCTGTGGGTGGAAGGAGGAGAAGCGTAGCAGCACAGGCCCTTGGTCAAAGCAGAAGGGGGTGGGAATTCCCTTCCAAAAAAAGAGATATCCATCCAGCTTGAGCAATGACATGTTAAACAGCCCGTGCTACCCGCTCTATGCTAGGAGATGAACACCGTATGGCAAAGCCCTCAGTGTCCAATGCCAGTGAAGTGTTAAGCAGCGAGAAAATAGTCTCAACCACCAGCATGCTGGAAACAGAAAAAACTATTGGCTTTGGCACATGTGCAAAGCATATATGCCTGGGTTGCCTGGAATGGCAAGAGATACAAAATGCAGGACTGCCAGAAGTGTTGGTGAGCGGCACTGGGGAGATGCTGCACTGCTCGGCAGAAAAAAGGATATAATCCCATGTGCTGAGCTCAAAGGAAATCCAGATGGTTTCCTGATAATCTTGAGAGTGAGAATTTCAGATCCATCAGGCCAAGAAAGGGGAACTACATGAGACAGAGTCATATCACAGCATTTAGGAGACTTTCTTGTTCACTGGGTTGCTAGGTTGTAAGGTGTTTTTTGTACTTAGCAGCAAGTGTTTTCAATACTAACACCTGTATGACAAACAATTTGATATTTGAAAGTTGTGTCATCTGAAACCTGATCTGTCTCATTTGAGCAAATTTACCTCCTGTCAAACACCAAAGATCCTTGCTTTTATATTACGTTGGCTTTATTTCCAAACTTGTAAACCCTGCTTTATAGAGAAAACATCTTTTCATCTATTATTTGGCCACTATCAAGCAATTAACAGCAGCATAGTACGAGTCACACTTGCCTGCACACCATGCAATACATACAAAAACGCCTCTTTCTTAACTAGCCCCTAATCCAGTCACAGTACTGGTTTCAGGGGCTTTTCAGGCTCTTCTGAGAAGAGGCAGTAGTCTGAGTTAGACAGCAGTGGAAGCAGACGGTGTGCAGGTGAGAGAAGAAAGGGACCCCTACCTTTGTCTCTGCCCAACGTCCTCACATGCCTGACCCCTTTCAGCCTGTATGAGTAAGATTTGATTGATTTTCACAAAAGAGATTCTATTGAACAACTACTAGGAAGTCACTAGCATTGTAAACAACTAAAATAGATATACGGTTGTCAAAATACACTGAATAATTGCAATTTGTGACACATGAACTTTGCTGTGCTGGGTATGTTAACTTACAAAATTGCAAAATTAATACAGCCACAAAGGGTCTCCCAGTCAACCGTGCAAATTAGCATGGTTCTGTTGCAATGCTTTATATTTCAGTACTGCCTTTAATCAAAGGATCTCAAAACATATTTGTGATCCATAATCAATAAGACATACTATATTTCCTTGAGATATATAAGTATGATTATAGCATACACTGCACTCCGTACCACCATCAAGTGGGCTCATGCAAGAGCAGTGAGCTCTGACTGTTGCCTTATTACTAATCTACAAATGTGCCAGCTGTGTGAATATGCATATACACGTGTCTCCACTGTTATTCGTTCTACGAAGCAGGTACAAAAGATGCAAGTTGGTGGGAGGATATAAAACTTGCAACAAACTTTTCCCAGATGCCTAATTCTTGCAGTTTTCCAGTGGGATCCTCCAAAGGAGGAACAGAAATGGAAATGTGTTGCTGAAACGCGTGTTTGTGTACACACGTGGACGCGTGAGCTACAAATCAGTACATCACACCACAGAATCATGTAACATCTGAGAAGCAGAGAGGTAAGCCTAATATGTACCAATTAACAACAACTGCATACCTAACTTGTCCTGCCAATCACACAGAAGATTATTCATGGTGAAAGAGATGTAAAAATCCAATTTAGTTTTAACCATGTATTCTTATTTAAAGGCTAGAAGGAAAGTATTATTTTACAGATAGTGATCAGAGACACCAGG
>JAOXNH010000023.1:105673926-105697083 GCA_028566575.1 Bartramia longicauda
TACAAAACAGAATACGGAGGGTAAGGGATATTAGGAAATCACAGTATTGGACTGTATCCCAAAACAAGGATTATATTAAACAAAAAGGGAAATACAAACTTGTTTCATGACTGCGGTGCTTCAGTTTTACTTGGATAACTCTAACAAAAGTAATCACTCATGCCTGATTTACAAATGTGCACATACTGAATATGGGATGGAAGATCTTAGTAGCCTTCCAGGAAAAATATGGAAAATACATGTTCCCCAACAAAAGCAAGAATTGGTTTTATTATTACATGACTAATCTTACTCATCTGATATCAGTACAAGAATGGACTAAGATAACCTGTAGCTCCAAAACACAGAAATAGCCCCTTCCTTCACTCATCTCTGTGCGTTAGACTTTCCTCTCTACAAAACCTATCGCTCAGCCAGAAAGCAAACTTTTTTCTAATATTATCTTGTACTAGTTACAGCTAATGCTCTTCACTTTTAGAAATTGCAAAACTACTTCCTTTACCATTAAATATAACAGAGCTTATGAACTTTCAAAATCCTGCAGGTATTCTTAGGACTTTGCATAACTGGAAATGCAAACTGGGGATCCTTATAGCTATCCAGCTGCCCGGTTCTTCTTGAATTGCATTGAACATGGTACGTACTTACCTATTTTTGAGCATGTGGGCTCCAAAATAATCCATCAATACTCACAGAAAGAGGACATCAATGTGTGTTTTTCAGGCTGAGCCCTGAATGAAAAACATAGAAAAATCTTAAGGGAAAAACTTCCTGCGTGATGATAGCAATTTATTTTCAAGTATCATCTGCTTTTTGAATTTTCAGACACTAGAAGGACTAAAATATCGCATAAGTGTTACATTTTAAAAAAGGAAAGTCCTGGAAGTATCAGAAATAAATGGAGTTCTCAGGGGCAAATTCTGCACCTTTTCAGTGGGAGTCAGCCTGAGGGAGTGGGAGTGGAGTCCCACTAATTGGTAAACAAAGTCATTCAGTTCACTCCTAGACTGGTACTAATTTCATTATTACACTATAAAGAAAAGTGCAATTATTTACAAATAATTTCACAAATAAATTGTCTGAATTTACACATGAATAATTCAGCCCAAAGTTAAATTTTGCTCTGCAAGAAGCATTTTTCAGTCGCGTATAAAGGCCCAGACTTTAAAAAGAGGGACCGATGCAAACGTTGCATCTGTATGTTCTGTTGATCCTTATGTGAGAAATGGTTTAACATTAACAATATACACTGCACAAAAACTCATATGGGCTGAACATTGCAAGGCTGCCAATTTAATTTGAAATGACTTGACAGAAAATCTCTAGGCCACCAAATGCTATTATAAAGCACTGTATTCTCATTAAAGGTCTGAGCCCTTTTTTTTCTCCCCGAGGGCAGACTCCTCGTGAGGCTGTCCCTCTGGCATAACATGTGATAGAGCTAATCTGTCTTCACTTGGACAGCATTGCGGATATGCAAACCCAGGTGGCACTAATAGGTTTACAGTAATAACTATGGAATTGGATACAGTATGTTACACTGTGAGAAATTCCCACAGATCAATTTTTGTGGTGAAGGTTAACCAACAGACATAGAGCCGTAATATTCTTTTTTCATGGGTCTGTTAACAATTTTATGGCTTTAAAAATAAAAGAAGAAAGGCTCTCCTATATTTGGACAGAATATAAATATTTAACTTTTCAAACATATCTACAATATATGTGCATAAAAATGCTCTCTTGGAAAGACAACTTCTGTTAGTTATTCCAGCGCAAATCTGGAGGAATTCCATTGGCTTCAAAGAAAGAGACCAATATAAATGAGAGCAGAATATGCCCCAAAAATGCATTTAACATAATATCGTGTCGTACCATTTTGTTCATACATTTTAGTGGCACTTTTGTAACTTTATTATTGGAAATTACAATGAGAATAAAATTAGCTGCATAATTGTAATGAATGCACTATACAATTGAAAATACCCTTGTTGTAGTAAAGCATTATAGGCAGAGACATAAAATTGTGATCTGACCATTTGTGGTCATTAGAGATCCCATGGTACTCTTTGTAAGATTAGGGGTTTTAATCTCAGTGTGCTGGCCAAATTCCAGCATGGGTAATTACATTCCCTCTACCTAAATTCTCTGCATTTTACCCAAGGTGGTTGCATTTCCATGGTGCATGAAGTGTTCCTTGCCCATGGATTTTAAAATTCTGTAATACCCGTTAGCATGAAAGGTGTTATACAAGATGTGATATCCTTGTTACAATTAAGTTAAAATACGTTCATTCCAGAAAACAGAAAAAGCCATCTGTCAATCAACTACAACATTTAATGTACTGATTAAAAACATCATTTCAGCTCAAGAGGCACTCCTGTATTGTGGTATGTTATAGTCTTTGCAGTCATAAATTCCATACCCACGTTAGCTACCCCAGATGGAACATATTGAGAAGTTAAACACACAGCACTGGTGACTGAAGAGGATGTATACAACCACACTGCAAATTCACCCAGCTTGTCAGCCCCCAACACAGCGCTATTACCAGCTCAAGCCAAAGCATCTGTCTTGCTTGAGACTAACAAAGAGATCTCCTCGAAGGAGTGTAATCATCTAGGAGAGAGAGTTCTGAAATTGAAAACAAAGTCAAACAGACAATAGGAATACATATCTCGACACACAGCACTTCAAAAGCAAGGTACCTGTCTACCTACAGGTAGGGTGATGGGCGATTGCCTACCCAAGCAATTTCTTTCTCCCTCAGATGATTCAGGTGGTGCCTCCTACTTCAACACCTACTCATCCTCACTAGTAAGCAAAGACATATGGAAAGAGGGATGATGTACTGTGCAGCACTGCAAGATGGTTTTCCAGCCCAGAATGCCACCTCATGTATGCCTTGTGCCTATGATTTTGTCAGCCATTTTGGTTCATCTTTCACAAAAAGAAATGGACAGGAAGCAAAATAATGCAGCATTACAAGAAAAAAAGCAGTCATGAAAAATACTTCCAACCCTTCCTTTCACCAACATCTCTTTGCCACATTTTGGACAGTCAGCATTTCCAGTAAGAGGCCTGATATTCCTCTAGCACAGAATGAAATCATTAAAGTAGATTTGAGTTTCATACGCTTAATTCATCTACTAAGGAGTGAAAAAACCTTTCCGGGTTGCTCTAATCATTGATGCAGTAAGTCAAGGGCCGGGTCTGGAGATGCTCACTCTAGTAGAATGGCATCTTCATTTGGACTGAGACTAGTCATGTACAATTCAACATAAGGAACATCTCAGAGTCTAGCCTGATGAAACCAGACTTTTATATGTATATATGCTAAGTGGTTAATAGACAAATCGCTTGTGTTGAGCTGTGCTATGTGCAATGATTAACAATAAGTGCAGTTGGAAGCAGGAAATCACTGATTTTCAATTGATATTTAAGCAGGAAATCATTTACTATTGATTGTTATTAGGCAGAGACAGTTGTACTGAACTAGTGCAAAATTATCTGATACATGAAAAAACCTATCATTAATCAAGGTAATATTAAGTGAATTTAACTGCATACTTTAAACTGCTCTTCTCATTTGTTTAAAGCTTCCACACCAATCTGCACAGCCTACTACAAGATGCAGTTTACCGCTAAGATTAATGTTGTTTTCTATATTTACAAAAAGTCTCATGTGTAGGCACTCACATCAGAAAAAGACTTTATACAGCAGTTTCTGCTACAAGGGTGTTTCACAACTGATACCATGCAACTGACACAGCCAACCCTTTTTCTCTCTAGAGAAAAGTGTATTTCAGACACAACATCTGATAACAATTTCAATAGCCTCTCTTTTTAATTTTGAATCTTCAGATTACCATACTATATCAGTATGATTTTTGTTTTGATGTGGGATCATATTCAACTTGTATACGGCTAAGTTAAATATCAGAGTGTAGTGTACATGTTCAAGAGAATAGCATCCCCTTCAGATCACCCATAATTCAGGGCTTTCAGACCTGACTCCATATGCAGGCAATGCAGAGAAGTTAAATTAAGGTTTGTGGAACTTAAACACTCCAAGACTGTGTTCCCATTTATGCTTTGTATTGCTCTGATTAAGATCTGAGCCTATACAATGGAGGCATATCTGTGAGGTATCCAGTTGGAATACAGGCACCCTTTGATCCCTGTCTTGCCAATAAGGATGGAAAGACACCTCGAGAGCATCACTCCAATTGCTTCAGATATAAATCAAGCCTGGAGCTGCCAATCTTGATGAGGTAAGCCAAATCCAAGACAAAAGTTTCCCAGGGCTCATATCCTGAACACATTAAAAGAGGAATGAAATTGGTAATAAACTATTATGTCCATTGAGTATGAAGAAATGAGACACAAAAATGGTGACTTGTACAAGCCCCCAACAGACACCTCAGAAAGAGCAGAAATGGTTCTCAGTTCTATCGAGCTCAGGTCTGGTATCTTTCTTTTAAGATGCCTTCTTACCACATGTACCTGCAAAGGTGTGGGATCCTCAATGTCTTATTGATCTGGAGCTTCAATTTTAGCAACATCTTTGAGCAATAGAGGAAAAAAAATAAGTTCCATCAAGAATTTTAAATAAAAAAAAAAAAATCAAGTAGGGGATCTTGCCCACTTTACTTCTGAGGAAAAGGCCTGGCTGGATTTTCTAGCTTCAGAGAAAGGTCTGACTGAGTTTAAAGCCAAGTAATAAATTAGTTAATTAACGAATTGGCAGCTCCTGAAATGGTTGCCACATTTTCAGTTAGCCGCATCCAAACCCAGCCTTTTATCTCAGTTCTTCTTCCCCTTTCAGTGAAATTTCACATCACCTGTTTCTACAATATCACAACATCAACATCTGAATTTCCTTTATCTCAAAGTTCTCTTTTCTCAAAAAGGATATCCAATCTCCTCTATTACACAAACTCTTGAAACTACACCTTGTGCAGTTTTATTCTTCACCAACTCCTCTTCACCTCTCCATCTTTTCTCCATCCCCGGACGTCAGTAGTCATCATTTCCCCCAGTTATGCAACCCACTAATCTCTGGACATTTCCCAATACAAATCACAATCCTAAAATCACTGCTCTGCTTTGCTCTGTACCCGCTTATCTTCCTTTACAACTCTCTTCCCTCCCTCTATCATATCTGTAGAACAGCACGAGTTTCCCAACCTCTCCTCCCTCCTTCCAAGCTATCTCTAAAATGCACCACGTGAATCCTCCTCCCATTCTCATCTTTCTGCCCTCCTCTTTTAAGCTCTGCTCTCCCTTGTTATTCGCCAAGTTACTTCTCTCCTCATTTGTCATTCACTTACAGTGCGTTTCTCCCACAAAGCACCTTAATGGTAGTGCTACAGAGAGATTTTTAGATCTCGGTTAATAAGAAATGTGAATATTCAACCCATGTATTTCTCACAGCTCAGTATCTCACTCAGCCAAGTCTATTGTAAGCTCCATGGGGCAGCAGTATTTCCTCCCCGTATTCCTGTACAGTACCAAGTCCTCTCCTGGAGCTCAGCAAATAACAAAGCAGTTGAGTATCTTAAAGGAACAAGATAACACAGTAATAATGACCATACCCATATGCAGTAACTTTTCTCCAGATGGATCCCAAAGCACTCTATACCATTTTCCAATTAACGATACAAAATGAAGTATTTACATAGGAATCATTTCACCCATGAACAATGGCATAACGCCAGCCGTGCCTTAATTGCATGGAGTTACACAATACAAATTTAAGACAGGAAGTGAAGACCCACGTCATATTTCCAGGGAGAATTAAGGCTGGCGTATTATAATTAGCAGGACTGGTTGTAAAATGCAAATGAATTCTCAATTTAAAAAAATGACAATTTTGCTCAGAATTTCGGAAACTTATGAACCATTTTTATCTGGTCAATGAAGAGAACAGTTAAACACACCCCAAACTCTGAACACTTTCAAAGATTGCTGCAATTTTTTAAAAAATGCAAAAACTGCTGTACTCCAAATAGCTTTAATAATACTCAAAAACTGGAAACTAGCCAGGACCTGAGCCCTCTTCAACAATTGTCGTAGGATTTTACTCATAAACTGGGACTTCAGATGACAGGAAACATGTTGTGGAAATCTAAAAAAAGCAATTTAACTGTGCATTCACATATCCAGATTCAAATTATAACTTAAATGAATTATATTAATAAGAGTTGAAGTAATTCCTGTGCATTTTTTTCTACACATCAATAAATTCACAGGCAAGATTACCACTAATCTTTAAACCAAAGTTCCATAAGTAAAAACAATGCTTAGTTCTTGAAAGACTTTTAATTGGGTCAAGTCCTGCCATCGGTCAAGTAACCCAGAACTATTTCACTAAATTTAACATAATCAGAGTTTCACCCCCAGTCCATTGGATGGAGGACTGAATAATGAAAAAATATTTTGAATAAATTATTCACTGATTGCTCAAAATTTATGAATAATTTATTTGGAGAAGAGTATTCAACCACACATAAAGCTGGCCAAAGAGGGGCAAATGTCTTTCTGAGTCATTTGTTCAACAATTAATGGAAAAAAACTATTCACAAATGTCATTCAAATAGCTCTAGACTATAGTAACTTGGTTTCCAGTTGACTCAGTATGTCTTTTAGAAAAGTGCCAGGTTTTCATGCACACTAAGCTTTCTTTCATTATTTGAGATCCTCTTGTTTCTATTTTTCCCTTTACTCAAGCAAAAGAACCTCTTTTTTCCAGCACCACCGCCACCGTTGCAGGCCTGACTTGCTTTGACTGCAAGCCCAGTATGCAACTGCGGTACTGGGCTTTAAATGATGCCTCCCTTTGCCAAGGAGCCTGAAGCAAAGAAAAACGAGGCTACATACATTTGAACTTCCGAATATATACTAGGTGGGGAGCAGAGAGGAAATCCACCTCAAAACAAGGGCATGAGTCAGAGGAAACGCAGAAGAGGTGAGACAAGAGTAGGTTGCCACATTCCTCCAAAGCCCCTCTTCCACCCACCTCCGCGCTGGGACCCGCCTGCCTGGAGGGACCCGGGAGCACCCGCGCACAAGCCCCAGCGAATTTCCATTCTCAAACCACAACGTGATTCATCACAACCACGGGCCAACTAGGTTGCTGTTGAAAAGAAATCCTGGCGTTTGTTGCAATTACGCTTTCTTAACTATATTGATGTTAAATGCAGGAAATTCGTTTTGTTATCACTGTTTTTCCAATATGCATTTAAAATGTAGCATTGTAAACGCTGGCTGGTGTGAGTGCCTCGGTGGGATTTTCTCAGTGCCTTGAGCACAGCATAATGGAGCGCACTCATCTTTCAACAACTTGACACTTTTCTTTTTTTCAAATGCAACTTAAACAATAAAGGTCAGATTTAAAGACACAGCAAGACAAACAGCTCTACTTTACTTTTTTTCTTTTTTTTTTTTTTTTAAAGTTATTCACCAGCATTTAATGAGGATTTCCAGGGTATTGTAAACCATCAAGGTTACACAGAAATTAACCGCTAAGTAGAATCTACCTGAAAAGGAGGGAGAGGTGGAAGAAGGGCTGTATGGCACTGATAAATATAGAATCGGTCCTCTTTGTACGCAAGGTGTGCAAAAACCGGTGACTTATTTCTTGTGTTCTGAGTAAGAACAAAGGCAAAGTGAAAGAAGCAGAAAAGATGAGAGCACAAGGCTGTATAATAGCTATTCTAAAGCAAAAAATACCACGGTATTTTTCATCCAGAGCTGCTTTATAATAATGGCACATAGAACTAAGTACAATATTTTCTTAATTTAGAATTTTATAATACAATCTGATTTGGCATCTAGAATATATAATCATCACCAGAATGCAAATGCTATAATCCTCGTGACAACATCTATTCTACCTACTCTTTTGGCTGCTATTTTGGCTCGATTCTAAGAAATCATACCACACCAAGTATTACTTTTATTAATAAAGCTTAAGCATAGCTGAGTACTGCTTAGCAAAATCTTATTTACCTGAATGAATAAGTCTCTAGCAATGATGAATACACACAGTATGTGCATGCTTTCATTTCCACATAATGTACATCCATTAACACCCACCGTGCCATATAAGTTGTCAAAGAGCTATGCACCCTGTATCAATCAGAAGAGATTTGTTTAGCAGAGCATGATTTTAAAGGTAAGTACTTTTTGAATCCGTGGACTGTTTGTCGGCCTCTACGAGAGAAGTGAGGTCTGAAGCTGGAAGGGAGATAAAAAGTGTGTGGTGTAGCCTACAGCACAGGTCACTCCTTCAGTGGCATTTATCCACCTGAGTCATACCTGAAGCTGCACAGTGCCAAAGACATGACACCGCCAGAGGTGCTGCCTTTTAGAGGAGTTGTACAGCCCAGTGTCAACCTACATGAAACCAGCAGAAGGATGAGGTCACAGCTGCGAACAAAAGATGGCAATTTGGGGAACCCACTGATCACTGAACAGCCCCGAGGCTTAGCACAGGCTTGGCAGGATCTCCAATTGTCTGACATCCTTGATTAGCAAGATGGGAGAAGGGAGGAGATGGAAGAGGTTTGTAAGGAAGATGAAAGAGCAACTGAATCCTGACAAAAACAACCTTCCCAAGACCCCTGTGTCTAACGTCAGCAGTTAATTTGTATTTTCACATTTAATTTGGACACCGCCAGACCAAAGTCTCCCAGGCACAACCTGTCACCAGGCTGATTTCAACAGTGTTAAAGCGGGATACATTTGTCCTGTTGATTACATTTTAAATTGCCATCATCTCCTCGTTATGCTTGTAGCATTAGACTTACATTTCTTCCCAGCATTTATTTCAAGCAGCAGCCTTGCCACACATTAGAGCATTCAAGCTACTGACCATTTAACCACCCAACCCCCTGAAAGAAAAGAAGCCTTTTTCTTTTTCCTTCCCCTCCCCAGCAGATCAATGTTCAGGTCCCATCCATTCCCTATGGAAATGACCCCTCTGTAAATATCCCGTTACCTAATATTTACCACAGTGGTGCAGAGTCCGAAAGGTAAATTTGAAAAGAGGTGATTTCAGCCCTCATAAACAACTACCCAAGACATGCGTGGGGAACAGCAGGCACGTAGGATTCGTTAGCTGTGCAGGGCTACAAAAGCCATTCACAGCACCCTTGTTGACACTGCTTTACTTCTTAGGGACTCCGCTTGCCAATAAAACTGCAAAAGGATTAACCACGGAGTTTCACAGAAATTGCCACAAAACGCTTTAGCATTTATAACCCTGCTCTTGCTGCCCTGACACAGTCAAGCTCCTATTCATATCACCAGCTATTTGGAGCACACAAAGTTTCTTCCTAAAAAAGAAGAAAGGGGCAGAAGGCATAGCAAATGCATTGCAACAAACAAATTGATAACAAGGAACTGAATTCAAAACTTCCATAGAAAAATTACAAAGGAATAGTGGAAATTAATATCCACGTAAGTAAAATAAATCATCCCTCCCAGGTCAGAAATTCGTGATGTCCCCGTGCCCTTCTAAGCACAGAGCAGGATGGGGCAGCTACCAATTGATAGGTGAGGTATCAAAATGCTTCTGGAATAGCAGTTTCCGATATCGTGACAGCTGCTGGAGCCTTCTACATTCAAGTAGCAAAGTAAAACCAGCTCTACTAAAATATAGTTTGTATTTATCCTCCAGCGGTAATGTTTTAAACTACAATTCTTCCAAAAGGCAGCAGATGTAGGGGTAATTGCTCTAACCAGGACACTTTGCTAGAACTGAACAGAGAAGAACCTTTGCATGGGTGGCCATGCCCTGTAAACTGCAAGTGCCAGGGATGAGCCTTCATTCCCAACTTTCAGAGGGTTCCCCTTTTTCAGGCTAGGGGTTATTCAGCACATCGTTGCAGTAATGCCAAGGCATTTCGTAAAAGTCGCCTACGCATGCAGAGTTTGCCTGAGTGAGGAGGCCAGGATTGGGCTCCTCTTTCCATCCTCTGTTCCTGCTGCAAGCAAGCATTTTAGTGCATGATCCTACTACATTACACACCTCATTAAAAAAAAAAAAAACCAAACTCTGTTTCATTTTGCTTTCATGAGCAATTTACATTTCATTTGTGATTTTTAAGCAGAAAACCCTTGGCACCGATTTTACAGATGACATACTGAAAAGGTTGGGGGGTTTTGTTGCTTTTTTTTTCTCTTAAAGAAAATAGGATTAGAGGTAGAGGCTTTTATATTCCACCACTTCTGAGACATATGTTCTGCTCTCCCACCAGTTATGAAGTGATTACTGGAGTGGCACAAACAGATTTTTTTTAACAAAGTGAAGGTGTGATTTTCTCAGGTTCTGTGAGAACATGCACACTTATTTTTACCAACCCAATCTGTTTTCCAGTAGTTTAATGTCCGCAGGGTTTATAAGGCTATCTTAGGTGTCGTATTCAACGCAGCTTGTAGGGTGCTACCTGACTATGGAAGTTTAATGAAAAAGACACAGAGAAAGCAGAAATGATACAAGATTCAAAGTAATTTGGAGACTGATTTAAATATAAAAAAAGATTGACCTTTTTTGCCGCTTGCCCATATATGGTTCTCTTAAAGCTTGAAGGCCCTCATATCATAAATACTTGCTTCATTTTTGAAACCCCACTGAAGATCTATCCCTAAATAATTCACATATACAGGCTGACTTTTTAAAGTATTATTTTTACTCCAGAAAAAGGAATTTGATCTTCTAAACACTTACTGCCAGTAACCGCGATTCCAGTGGGGGAAATGGGGCTGGATTTCTTGCACTTTGCCTATTTAAGCTGGCCACAAAAAGGTCATCAAAGGAACAACTGAAGAGATCTGATTTTATAACAATTCACACCCATTTTTCAGGTATATAAAAAACTGAGACAAGGAGATTTCATTACAAGGCAGGGTAGGGGAAGGGTTCACACCTGAATTTGACTGCTAACCCATTCCAGATTCTCAGCCAAAAATCTACAAAGGCACTGACAATGCTCCTCCAAGAGACTCATAAAGCTAAATTTTGGTCTGTTACACTGGGACAAATTTAGAATAACCACTTCAAATGCAGTGAAGTTACTCAGGACCAGAGGAAGTGAGAACAAAATTTGGCAAGGACCGTACAGGGAAGTAGTCAGTTAACATTTAATCCTTGGTCAAAATCCTCAAGTCTAGTGTCTGTACAAAGAATTTACACTGGTTTAAAAAACAGTTTATCTGAAAACCCCTTCATGGATATATTTCAAACTACCGATATATCAGTTTAGCTCGTAATTTAGCTATGCAAGCTAAACTGTAGATTTCCAGCCTGGTTGAAATCTATACATTTGAGTTTCTGCAAAGTTTTGAAGCAATTTTAAGTACAGTACTTCTGAAAAAAAAATGCCTTTTGTTGAGTCACTGAAACTTTATAGGTAGACAAAAGTCTTACACAGGGCAATATGCCTTAAATGTGTTTGTACTCAATGGTTCGGTGCTATTAAGACAGAGGGTTTGTAGGGCATTTTGTTGACATAAGACAGCTCAGCTCTCCTAACCAAGATTTTTCCCAAGAACAATCTTCATACTTATCTCTTCTCTGAGGGATTGGACAGTGAGGTCAAAGTCATTAGTCCCTGACAAAAGCCTTAGCAGGTCCCACTAAGCATGCTCGGTAGGATTTTTTGTTGTTGTTGCTTGTTATTTTGGATGAACAGTACCCCCTCCTTGCAAACTGAGATTTTCAGTGCAACCTCATACAGTTAATCTGGCCACACTCTAAGGAGCAGCAAGGTCTCATGTTCAGCAGCAGAGGTGGTGAGGACCCTTTGGTACAGGGGTACAGGCGCTTTGGACCCACTTGAAATGCAGCTTTCATGGAATCAGAAATTTAACTGTTAAGTTGGAAGGAAAATGGGCACTGGGAAAAATTCTACACATCGAAATTTAGAGAACTGATAATCCTTTTGTAGGAAGTATCCATAGATAGCCTTGGTCATTTCATCTATAGACCTCTTACAATGCCAAAGGCACTTCTGACTTCAAAGTTGTTCTTACAGCTTTGTTTCTCCCTGCTTGCCTGTTGCAGCATTTCCTACTACTGAAACAGCTCCTCAGTGATGGAATCAGTGATGTTTCACTTGGTTTTTTCACAGAAGCTCCCCATCCCCTCTCATCCCACTCCTTTCTTTCCTGCTGGCTCTACCAAATTTGTATCAGACAGAGCTATGAACAAACAAACATTCTCCTTTTAAAATTTACTACGTATAATGTCTTAGCTTGCAACTATATGATGGTCATCTCAAACATCTTGCATGAATTATAACAATTTATTTTTGTTTATTTTTACTATCTGCTTATTATCATAATTAAAAAAAAAAAAACACAATAGAAATTAAAGTGCAATAATCTATGGCAATGCAAAATGTTAAGTATCTGCTTTAGATCCACAGAGGCAAGGAAATTAAAAGAGGCTTAAACTCTGAGCTAATGCTTCATCCTTAATTCATTCTCTTGTGCCCATATATTGAGGTCTCAGCACAATGAATCTGTGAAAGGACACATTAATGTGTTGTGGAACTGGTGTACAGTAAATTGATAGGGAATTTAATGTAACTCAGAGCAGAGACTGGGCCAGAGATTTCAGTGATGAGTAATACCAGGCAAAGAATTTACATTTTAATTCAGGCCTTCCTTGAATCTTTGGCTTTAGTTCATACTCCAAATACTTTTGGGAAAGAAGGCTTCTGCTGAGGCATCCTATACAAGGCAATGAATGTCTGACACCAGTTAGTACTTTGTGATTTAATTGCATTGGTATTTCTTAAAAATAAGAGGTCATATGTCACAAAGCAACAGCAGGGTCTGAACCTCTTCTCTTAAAGACTACTAAAAATTATTAAGGCCCATTTACAACAAGAGGAGCACACTGCTCCTAATATTGCAGAGTATATTTGTGCTCACAAAGGGCTCACAAGATCTCATAATCCTATATTCTAACGAAGCAAAAATATCTTGCATGGTATTAACATCAAATCAAACAGAAACTCATGCTCCGTGATAGATTTTTACAAGAAGAAAAGCTTGCTTTTCAAAGTTCTTTCTGCCCCAAGCTTGCTTTTTAGATTTGGTATGAAATGAAACAAGATTTTAAAGAGTGGAGATTCAGAAAAAATACAGAACCAGCATAATCTTTCCACTGTAAATATCCATGCTGAAATGACAAAGGCAAGTAGAAGGTGTATGCAAAATCACTGCAAATAAATTGCTAGATGTGCCGTATCTCGTAGAACTGCTGAACAGTTTTTATTACATTTTTGTTCATTGGAGATTGCTATAGAGATCTCTGCATTGCAAGTAGCCACACCATTTCAGTGCTTTGCTGTTTCAGAAGAGCAGATTTTCTTGATTAATAACAAAAGGTTTTGTTGGGATCAGAGCTGTTTCCCACCATCTCTATGCAAACCCGGCAACACAAACTGTGTACATTAGCATTTCAAGGAGCCTCCTATTAATGATGGCAAGAAAAGCTCCTCTCGGTGGGTAAAATCCATTTTGTCCTCTCTTGTGACATCTGTTCTAACTTTTAAAGCCAGAAAGGAAACTAGATAATGCCAGAGAGTCTTTTGATTTACTGTATTGGCACTTGTGATGATGCTTCAGACTATAAAAGCATGTAACCCTAGTGGACATACATGACTGTGTAAATGTGAACATCTGCATATTCCCACAACATAGGGTGAATTGAAGAAGTAATTCCAAAGTTCTTTGTTAAACTTTTAACTAGCTTTTTTTTTTTTTTTCAGGATTTCATAATTATGCTTTCAATTACTTCTATACCATACAAAATTCAACATTTTAAATTGTATTTTTATGTAAATGTTTACTGCTACATATGTTTTTTGATTTCATTTCATTTCCCGAAAGCTTTTCTTTTTTTCACGTTTTTTTGTGAGTAAAGACATTTAAGCAAATAGAGTTGGAGAAACTGAAATATGGTTAAAAAAATAAAACCCCAAACAGTGTAGGATAAGAGAAAGTAAACTAAACCCTGCAGATTTCTTACCTCTTTACACCATCTGTGCAGTATTGCTCTTAGGCCTTTTACATTGGTCATCCTGGGAACAAAGCTGAAGGCAGATTCCAGCAGTTTTTCCATTCACTATTCATTCAGAGGTTCATCAGCTCCATATGGATCCAGCCAACTGCTGTGTTAAATCAGAGCCTTTTCCCAGAATTGACATGGTAATGAAGTCATGGTATTGCTCACAGAAAAGGCCTCCATAGGTATTTTCCTCTCTAACAAATCCAGCCTTTTCACCCCATTCACTCCCTAAAATTATCTCATAACGTTACAACATCTGTGAACTGGGTTTTTGCCTTTTAATGTCTAGCATGTTTTATTACATGACTATGCATTACATATTGGTTAACAAGACTCCTACACAACCAAGGAAATAAAATAAACTTGCACTCTTCTCTTTCTAGCTCAGGATATTTTGTCCCCTTTCCTTTTAATTTAGATCTGCTATATTTGTTTTTCTGCAGATAGAGCTGTCCAGAGTAGTCACTTACATTTTTCTGATTTCTATCAGAAAGTGGTTTTAAACATATTCCAGGATGAAAAATTGTTTAACCGCAAAATGGTAAATCCATCAATACAGAAATTGCTAAAGAGAGACTGTGTTAATGGCGACTATTTTCTAAGAGTTTCCTTCAGTTCATAAGATGTATGGGTCTGAACTTTGCTTTAACGGCAATGGTTCAATATTTTTTAAAGAATAAATATGAGAAAGTTTATTTCTGTAATACGCCACCTGCAATGAATATGTAGATACTGCCTTGATATGACAACGGTAGCTTTATTGGAAAACTATATCCTTCTCATAATAATAATAAAGTACTTGAACAAATATAACCTATAAAACCAGGTATCATTATAGATGCGTATGGCCAAGGTTAGCCAGATACTGGCTAAAGAGAAGAGAACAGTTGGTCACTTACAGTCAGTGTAGGTGTTTGAGATGGTTTGTCAGTATCTATTCCACTTCTTTTCTGTGTGCATCCCGATACTTTTTTCTGTGAGTCGACACTGTGTCCTGGTAGACTCTGGTATTTTGGCCTGGAAAGCAGAAAGATATGGCACACATGATCCCCCTCCTGCACCCTTGCATAACGTCCATCCAGCTCCCTAACCTAGAGGGAAGAGGTATGGCTGACAAACGGACAACGCCTCAGGATCAGAGTTACAGTGGATTTATGGGGTGAGTGGCTTAAGAGTCTTCTGAGAGAAGCTGCCTGTGGTATCCCTCTCAAATCTTGAGTACTCTTCACAGTGCTGGTCCCCACATCTCAAGATGGATGTAGCAGAATCATTGCATAGCCAGAGGCTGGCAACCAAAACAATCCAAGGGCTAGGGCAGTTGCTCTAAGAAGGAACAAGTGACTTCAAATTATTAAGGCTCCGATTTGCAGAGGAGGTAGCTGAAAGAGGGAATATAAGTAAGGTTTCTAGAATCACACAGCTGGCAGAAAAGCTGAAAGCAGAACTCTGCAACAACTTTTGCAACAGTAGAACTAGGAGTCATTTGATGAAACCAGCAGGAGATTGATTTAAAATAGGTAAAAGTACTTCTTTACACAGCATCTAGTGAACTTCTGGAACTTGCTGATGCAGAAGGCTGTGGAGGGAGAATGGATCTGTAGAATCATTAAAAAAAAATAAAATGAGATAACTTGATGGACCAAGAGTCCCTCAGCAGATACTGAAAACACTAAGCAGAGCTACAGTCTAACATCCATAATAAAACTGTTCTGGGTGCTAGGGAAGTCAAGGGGGATGGAACACAGAAAGTGTGGCCCTCCTAAATAACATCTCCTGTTTCTGCTTTTGGAGATAGAACACCTGGGCGGCTGGACATTGGTCTGACACAGATAGTGCCATTCCCAAGTTTCTTTTCACATCTGTGAACGTCACTCAGATCCTAGAGCTCAGTGTTCATTCTATTTAAACTATGACTGCAGGACTGCTCCGCCAAAACTGGCATCAACCATGGACCTGCTATGAAAGTAAAGCTGTCTAAAAGTAGATGGAGCATAAGACCATGTCATAAAGAGTCAGAAACAGTTTTGGAGCAGAAACAGTGAGATTTCTTATTCTCATCTGACACAAATATTCCTCAGTATATTCCTCAGTCCTCAGTAATAGAAGACACACTGTGCTAGTGAGCAACAGTTTATGATTGTCTTACAGGGGTGCTCTAGCCAGGCATAAGACAACCCCCTCGGAGATGTGAGGGCACATATAGTCACTAATACCTCAACTAGATGCTGCAGTAAAACTATGTGACAGCACTTGTGCTGGAGTAGTTCCTGGGAAAAAGTGTTCATGTCCGTGCTTAGTGCCATAAGGTACATCATCATGATCCTCATGATGTATTTGCTACTCATCTGAAAAAGGAGCAACAAAAAATACCAGTAAGACACGTGCTTCTCATGGGTGAATTAACTCAGAAGTATCCATTATTGGTGGGACTAGCCAAACAAACTCATCTTTAATCCTGACATCTTTAACTCTGTCATATTTCAGGATACAAATGTCCAAGTCTGAGAATATTCCTTCTATACTTTCAATTCCGGAGGGCTGGACAGCTGTAAGGCACAGTGACAGCTCCAGCAGCAGAGTTATTCAGAAACATTACCCTAGGTGCATCCAAACCTGTCCTGGGATGCGTGACAACAGTCCCATGAAGAATAATGGAGCACTTGAGAAGCATATACAACATCCTTAAAATACAGCAATTTAGGGGGAAAAAAAAAATCTTTCTGTTTGTATAGAAATAGAAAGAAATGCAAGAAGAAATAACATCTGCAAAGAAACATTGCAAAGTAAAAAACATCTGGAACTTTTATAGCAGATTATGCAAAAGAATACCCTTCCCGCAATGACTTTGTTTTACCTATCCATGAAAAACAGCTGCTGAGACAGTCAGAATCAGCCCGCTCTGTTTGTCCACGCTGTAGCTTTCAAGTTAACTAAAGTTTCTACCACCCAGCACAATGTTAACTGTTCGAGCGGGACATACCGAGCAAAGACAAATACCACGCTACCGACAGGCCTCCCTGGTCCCTCTGAGTTCAGAGAGGACTCCATCCTGTGAAGCGATACTGGGCCTTGACGCAACAACTGCTGCAGCAAAAATGTGGAACTGAGAGGAAAGCCCAGCCGAGTTTCAAGTCCTGGTTACTAAGTCCTGCTGCGGCAGCCTCACACACCAAGTGGATGCTTCTACCAAGGTTTTCTGCATGCCCTTCAGCACCAGGCACTTATGAAGAGGAAATGTGATCAGCGTCCTCAAGAAATCACACATGACCTCTCCACAGTACAGTTACGTCTCCTCCTCTCCAGGCAGCAGAGTTTCCAAGTTGGTTGTGAAGCCAAACTCTCCTCCATAGCAAAGAGCAGAGATGTTGAGTCGCCCCTCAGAGAGCAGCAGCGGCCAGGGAGGAGGGGAGACAAATCCTCAGTGCTGGTGAGGAAGATGCACTTGCTCCAGAGTATCTGAGGATGCTAAAGAACTTGGGCATTCTCTGTGTCTGGGACACCTACTAGCAACTGATCTCATCCTTTCTTGGAAAGAGCTTTTCAACTATTCCATGCATTTTAGACCCCTTTATTCCTGACTCAGGCAGAACAGCAGTTGAAATGCAGCCTGGGGCGTGGATGTACGGCATTGTCTTGCAACTGCTTCCCCAATATTTGTAGAGAGATTGCTTATCTATTATCTAGGTATTATGCATCTCCCCTGCTTGCTTGTTCCTATAGGCTACTATGAAGAACAATGCAGTTCTTTTAACCCAGTACACAAACATTTACCTCCCTGAACAGCTCATACAAAGTATTTACAAAATCATTAGACCTAATATTCTGAGATTGCAAGGTAGCATCTCCCTGACTACCATCTAGCTATAAACCGTCAGAGATCTATGCCAAAGGTAAAGCTGATGGAGGGAAAAAACTGCTGGTTTGAAACGAGATGCTGGCACCTCATCAGCACGGTGTTTATTCTTTGGTCAGAGCAGCTCAGCCCTGCCCACACGTAGCACTGCTCTAATCACTAGAGCCTGAGGAGGAACAAAAGAGGTAAATCTGTCTCCTCAGCCAACCAGACCTATACTTGCAGGTGGAAACCTGCATTCCAGCTTCTTCTGGCATTCCTGCAAGTAACAGTGCTTCCACTGCAACTTCTGTACTTGGGATATGGGCTGTTTGATGTGGTGACATTCATATAATGTCCGGAAAAAAATTCCATCCTCCTTCTCCCAGGAGTTAGAAACACTTTGCTCCTCTATTACACTTATTAGAGTTGTAATGAATGAAAACAAGTGAAAGGACAATTTTGGTTGCAATCAGACTCCCAATAGTTTGTAAAGGCAGGCAGACTCCTTTACAGCCTTGCTGAGGACATCCCACCCTGGGTGAAACAGCATCTACTTCATATCTACTGTGAGATTTGGTGCAGCAAATGACTCAGTTAATTCCAGTTTCACTAATGAACTGGAAAAAAAAGTTTCAAAGTGAAGAACAGCTTTGCTAGCCCCTCAGAAGAGGACACGAACTAACAGACATAGAGGCTAGAACATTTTCCCAGCTAGAAGTGGCTGGGGTTTGAGGCCCAGAAGCACAAGGTATGGAGGAGACTACGCTGCTGCGAAGGAACAAGGAAAGACATTGCAGGGTCTCCAGTCCTGAAAATCTTCCCAAGTATAAACACTCAATTTACAGAATGTAAAAGATCATACGAATCACGTGTAAATTTAGGACCACAAGATAAAAGCATTGATTTTTTTCTCCACAGCTCACAGAGGAGCTCAATTCTGCTCTAATGAAACCAGCAGAAATCTTTGTCTTTCAAAGGGCAGACACACTCTTTTACTCTCCCCTCAAAGAGTCCTCCGACTTTTCACCTCCCTTGCTTTTAGTTCAGCTTTCAACAGCAGTCACTTCTTGGAAATCAGCAGTAAATGTACAGCATTTCTATTTTCTATCTTACTTCTTTTAATCCTTCCTGCCTACTGCTGGAAAGCAAGGGTTTTCAGCTTACCCTCATCTGTTCCATTCTGGAGATGCTGTCCTTGCCACTTCTTTACATTCTTGCCTTCCACTTGACATTTGTGTTTAGGTGCATTTCACCCACACCTTTGCTTCCAATCAAAGCACCACCTGCACCTTTTGTTTGTATTGACCAACAGCTCCCTAATACTTGCTGCCTCTACATTTAATCCATCACAAGCCACAGGTGACCTATTTTTCCCTCAGTTGTCTAGCCCTTGAAATGAAGATTGCAGATAACTTGTAGAATTATAATCAACTGATATATAAATCAATAAAGAAATTTAGCTCAATTAATGACCATCCATACTTTCTAAACTGAAAAAAAAAAACAACCAACAACAAAGTAGTGAAATATTTCACTGGTTACTTCGGTGTTTATCTTTTAGGTGTCTTTTTTGGCCCTCCATAAGAGCACAAACAGTTCAGATAAGCATTAGTGCACAGAACAAGAACACATCCATAAAATAAGGTACTCATTAACAGTAAATTTCAGCGCCCAGATTCCTTACCAATATGCCAAGAAAATCGAGATGAAGGACTGGCAGGAATTTCAGGCCTGCTGTATATATTCTTTTGTAATTTCTTTAAAGATGAGGTGGGAGAAAATATGCTTAGTTGTTTGTAAGACTCTTTAGAAAGAAGCAAAGTTTGCTTTGAAGTTCACAAACTTGCAAATATTTTAGCTTGTGGCTGTTATATTGAACTGCTTGTTAAGTGCAGCAGGAACAATCTGTTGCCCTATTAAATTAAGAGATCTATATACCTGTACTACTAATGATGCTGTCATTAAGAGAAGAGGGAGTGCTTCCTCTAAAAGACCCGATCCTGCAGTGATCTTCACGTTGGCAGGTTATGTATCACTCTGGAACTCATAGCTGGATCAGGTACCAAGCCTC
Source organism: Bartramia longicauda (assembly GCA_028566575.1). NCBI lineage: Eukaryota > Metazoa > Chordata > Aves > Charadriiformes > Scolopacidae > Bartramia > Bartramia longicauda. The sequence continues at coordinate 105,693,916 of JAOXNH010000023.1, forward strand.
TACCTTCTCTTCTTTACACTTTGTTTACATATTTTGCAACTTGCTTAATTTCATGTCACCTTAGACGCTTTAGCAGGTCTCAGCTAATAGTCAAGTGTGTAAATGAGGAGACAGTTGAGTTCACTCCCATTTAGCTGATTTAGCCATGTTAACTGCAACCATAGCAGAGCCCGGGTACCTCTGCCAGGGCTGCTCACAAATGGCAGCAACACCAGAAGCCGATAAAACAGACAAAATGTTCCAAATAAGCAAAACATCTGAGAAGCAGCAGGATGTCACACAGCTGAGTGTGCACTCCTCTGTCTGCAGACCAACATAACAGATCTTCGATTCAGTTCAGCACTGTCTCCCAGTGCTGGGTGCGCAGGCCATTCCAGAAAGAGATGCTATAGCAGTCGAATGACATGTAGGGTGGAAATTAGCTCCTGGAATAAAAGAAGTAATTTTAGTGTCTAGCTGTAGGTGTCAGTTCGGGAGTTGGTGGTCAAAGGCCACAGAGCTGTTCACCTGACTCAGAAGCTGACATATACATTTGGGCAGCTGGCTGGACACTCTCTGGAGACTCCTTTGAGTGTATTGATTAGGTTCCCACTGACTATAATCAGTGGGATTTGAGGTGCAATTGGGTGTCCAAGAAATCTGTGCAGGGCTGGCAAGGATGGCACACCACCTATGGGACTTCTTTACCAATACAGAGCAGCAGCTGGAGTACAGGTGGGAGACCTGAATACTTCAAATGGTGCTGGACTCCTAGATGCAGGCAACTAAATCAAGCCTCTGAACGTTGGTGTCTTAATCTGCAAGGTGAATCCCACACTAAAGTACAATAAAGCTGCACACAAATATGTAAGAAGATTTTAGGGGGCATCTTTCTCCATAAGTTTCATGGGACAGGGTAGACCTCTGAGAGACAGCAGAAGAGTCACCATAGTTTTTGAGGAGGGAGAATGTCCAATGCAGAATTAACCTTCATAACTGTTTTATATTTTCAAGGGATGCCTTAGAAGAAAAGGACTAAAAAATTCTTTGTAAGAGAAATCTAGAAAACTTAAACATTTTGAGAAGCACACAAACACAGGGAGTCATCGCATCGGTGTGAAGGGTCTCATCTGAACTCCAAACTTATTGCTTCTGAACAAGTAATTCTGGAAGACTCCATTATATTCATTTGGATTTTGTGAGAGACCAAAATACAGAAACATCTCTCCTATAACTGACAAAGAGACACCCTGTGTGATTGCACTGCAGGGGATGTTGCTGGGGAAGGTCTTATGGAAGTTCATGGGGAATACAAACGTGCATTCCGCAAAATCAGATAAAAGCTGCAAACCAAACTTGCTGGGCTGTAAAGCCTACAACCCTGCCAGAGATACTCAAACGTAAAGGCAGCCTTTGAACTGTATGTTATGTGCAGCAGGTTGTTGCTGATGAGCCTCAAATGGGAAAGCAGTGACAGCTCAGGCAGCTTCTCTTCTAGCTAGAAAGGTACTTCAACGGCTTTTGGGCAAAAGAGATCCCCAGTTCTGTTTCTCATTGGAACTGATTCCTTACAATTAAGGCTAATCCTTCATTTGATGTTTACTCAGTTTACTGCCTTTCTGCATTCTGTACTGTCCACATCTGGCATTACACTTTGTATTTATTCTAGCCAATATACATTTATTCATCAGCTGTGTTTGTTCTAGCTATGGTTGAGATGGCAATTTCATTCTAAGTCTCTGCATGCATTGATGGACACATTACCTTTCAGCTGAACTTTCTCATGCTTGTTCTCAGGCCAGAACTCACTTTTTTCCCCCTGAAAATGAGAAGAAAATGTGTAGTCCTTTTCAAATCTCTTAAATTCATGTGAGAATGCAGCATTTTAACAAAAATGCTTTTTGATACACAGTGGTTTTTATTTCTGTTTTTGAGTCCTTCCATTTGAAAGCAACTCTGAAATTATAGGCATAAGTATTTCTTCAAATGTTACCATAAATGTGAAAAAGGCTCAAGATTTTCTTTCAGAAAGGTAGGGTTTGTAAGGAGAAGGAACACCACCACTCCTGTTTGTGCATGAACTCCAATGGGAGAGTAAGGTGTGTGACTGTGGGAATGTTTAATGAGTCACATTTGCATACAAATAGTTACAGAGCACTCAAATGAGTCATGAAAATGCACATAGTTTCTAAAAATGAGTGGATATGTTAATGCAATGGTAAGGTGGAGATTTCAATTGAAGATAAGCAAAAATATTTACTGTTCTGATTTCAAAAGAGACTAACTTCTGCTCATCATTCCTACTTACTACAACAGCCTATGCAACACACGTTCAATTCAGATCTTTCCAGTATTTAGCTATACAGAGATTTGAATATTTTAATTTTTTTTGGAGGGAGGGTGGATTTTTTTTTTCATGCAAGCCAATGTTCTTTTTCTTGCATTAATGGTGAAGTGTATTGTATCTCTATCACTTTCTATTTTGTGGCCACATTATCTGCTGACTTTCTTATCCTCCCTTCTAAAGAAAACGCTTAAAAACAGCACTATGCAAAATCTCGAAGGTCATCAGAAGTAGGGCATGGAGCAGTGCTAACCCACTGACTGCAGAAGACACTGCAGAGACAAGACCATTCTATTGGAGCTTTACTCCTAACCTGCAGGAACCGCTAAGGTGATAAACCTCTCCATTAGAAGCACATAGGCAGCCTGAAACTAGCATTCCGAGTGGGTAACGGCGTCAGCTGAAGGAGTAACTGGACAAGATTTCTGGAAGTAAAAAAAAAATCAGATGAGCTAAGAGAAAGCTGGGGCAGTCTGGGGCCTGGAGTAGACAGGATATATATTTATGAAGGACATCCGGCAAAGGGGTAATAGTGACAGCTTATCAACGAGTCATAAATAAACTTAAATTCTGTGTCCTGGTAAAAACAGACACTTGAGCTAGGACGGTCTAATGTGCTGTTGGGGAAAGTAAGGAAGGTGTCGGAGAGCTGGGGCTTTGTGCAAAGAGAAAGACAAGAAGAGGAAATAGCTACCACTATTTGGAAGAAGGCTTGGGTGCTTACTTGCAGAGCTGTGTCACACAGTATTAGAGAATGATTGAAAATAAGTTAGGACAAAGACAGTCTTCTGTTGCTATAATAACAAAAATTAAAAAAAAAAAATTAAAAAAACCTGAGTGCTGTT
>JAOXNH010000023.1:105725840-105742483 GCA_028566575.1 Bartramia longicauda
TCTTCCCACTGGCAGAGATAAACCAGTGCACTTTTTTTAGATGTGACCGTTACTGTCCACAACAAATGTGTTGGATAAGATGTATTTTAAAACTAGTTTGGTGGGTTGTGGATATGTATATCCTGTGAATCTTCCGGGACACGAGGAAGAAGATGGAAAGAAGTGAGGAAAAAATTGATTGTAGAACCTAGGCAGTAAAACCAGGGAGGTTTACCCCAGAAAGGGTAAAAAACCCCAACCAAACAAAAATCCCCATCCAAGCAAAAGCCATCACCGCAGAAGAACAGCATTTTCTGCTGTTGCTGAGTGGGAAAAATTGCAGTGTCCGGCAGTTCCAAAGTTATGATGAAAAAGCTGAAGAGGAGGTAAGTTACACTGTCAGTAACCAGAGCCTGAACTCCCAGTCAGACGGTGAGGCAAAACCGGAACAGTTCCCAGTATTCTACTCCATGTACTACTCCTCGCTGAACATGGTGCGTGGGGCCAAGGCAGAACATCAGCATGACCAGTAAGAACAAGGGAACACAAATACACTTAGTCCCAAATGACTGACACGCCAAAGACATTCAAAATTAAAATCTCCACTTTCTGCCAAAAGGAGAGGACCACAAACAGGCTGCAAGGTTTTCAGTCAAAGAGGAAACAGAGGATGGGAAACAAAAATGCTGAGTGATGATAGAAAGTAATTTCCAGTTTAGATTTCAGGACTTCTCATTGTTTAAATGAACATAAAAGGCGTCTCTGGTATCAATGAAAGTCCAATTTGACTAGCAGATAAAAGCCCAGGACTCAATTCTTGACTCTCCTAGAAAATTTGTATAATTCTGTATTCTGCCATTGCTGAGGTGGGAAAGGATTTTTTCCTGGTGCCCAAAATGAGGCTAGTAAAATTTTGCTGCCACTCAAAAGTACTATGACAAATTCAGAAAGATCTGAAGGTGCCGGGATATGTAAACAGATTCAAGAATATGTATTGCCTTTAGCCAAGCACAAACCTTCACACTATTTCAGAAGAGAGAAATATTAAAAAAAAAAAAACAAAAACAAGTTAAATCTCTGCTGATTGCTTCCCTGTAGTTTAATTAGTGAGGAGAGGCAGTAAGGCATCACAGAATTTCCATTTTAGTTTTACTGTTCCCCACAGTCAGTATTTTATGCCTGAGTTTTTATTTCTAGGTTCCAGGGACACATACAAACCATCCAAACTTCATTCTTTCTTTTCTGTCATGAGAAATCCTGGACACAAATAAAATCTTATAACGGATGACTACTACTCCTCTCCTCCCCTTCTCTTCCATAGGCAATAAACACGTTGTACTGAAGCAAGGACAGACAGACACTCGGTTTTACTTACAAAGACAACTGTACAATCTACATTACTTTAGTGAGAAGCAATGAGATGTGATATTAGTACTCAGAAAGGAGACTGGAATCATGAGAGAACCCTCTACACTGTGCTATGTAGTGGCAACACTAAGAACTCACGTAACAAAAAGTGTGCCCTGTTGCTAGAATCCCATTTTTAAAAGAAATACAAACTCACTCTCAAATCCAACCTTTCGTTTCACAAAATCTCACACAGCCTCTCACCTACTTTTTTTTTCCTTTTTTTCCTCCAAAAGACCAAGTTCCTATAAAATATTCCAGGGGATTTTTTTTGACTTCCACTTCAGAAGAAGGTGACCTCTAAGATATGATAAACCAAGAGGAGGAAATTACCCAACAGCATTTCTTTTAGAAGTTTATCCAGTATCACTATCATAACAGAACATGCTTTGGGGGAAAAAGAACACTTTTTTTGGCCCAAATATTTGGTGTTGTGAGTATCGGTCTTATTAAGGAACTACAATCACTTATGGCTGAGAAAACATTGCTAAAAAACCTGTAGCTCTGAGTCCTTCTGGAACACAGAGCATAAATTTCTGAAATGAAACTTAACTAAAATACTAAGTGCATCACAGAGTCAGACCCGTAACGAAAATACAAATATTAGACTCAAAGCTGAATAAAAGCAGAAGAAAACCTCCTCTGCCATTAGTCCTGCATTTTACCAAAAAAGAAGTGAATGATTTCAGTGCCAGAAGCTGTGCTAAGCTGCAAGGAATACACGCCTCTATTAGAGAATTCCACGTGAAGACTTCACAAAGCCACCATAAGCAATGTAAGCACACCATCAATGAAATAAAACAAGAAACTCTGCAGCCAAAAAAAAAAACTCCAGCTTTTCATCAGCTTTAAATTGCATTTTGGCTCCCCTAACCCGCTTCTGCATTTGTTAACCAAAGGGCAGAGCATACTGCATACTCGGCTTGCCCAACAGACGTCTTTAATGAAAAAGTTATCTGGATGTTACACAGTTAAATAATCTTTTTAACAGTTTGATAGGCCTCCATGTGTCAATTAGTCTTTAGAAAATCCTTGTTCTGTTGGAAACATGGTTTGATATTATTTATACTTTATATTATTAAAAATCTTGAGAACCCACTTCCCTAATTTTTTCTCCTTTTTGTTGAAATTCAGAAATCTGAGAATATGACAAACTCATGAAACTGTTCTGTATCCCCACGGAGAAAGATTCTACATAAAATTATCCCTACCCCACCTTTATATTGATGAAATGGGCCTTAATAAAGATATTAAAAATCCAGAAAAGATAATACACAAGGCTAACAGAAAACAGTGTGTTAGTACAGTCTTTCCAGTCTTCTCTACTTAACTGGAATTTGAATTTTGCTCCAAGTTTTCCCCACTATAGCTATTATTTGGCACAGAAAAGACCAAAATCCTAACAGCAGGCTTTATCTTACACTAATTAGCATGTTGTATTTCTCTTACATGTCTCAAAATTCAGTACTGGGTATTAACACTTCTACTTTACCACAACTGTGGCTTTCAGTTTAGAGACCTCAAATACTAGGTATTATTTTCTTTGGCAATTTCTTAGCAATGTATTTAGAAAATTAAATAAACTTGCCACAGATGATAAAGCTATCTAGGATCGAGGCCATGGAGTGCAACATGGTAGACTATGAATAAGAGATGCCATTGAGATCTTCTGCCTGCAGGTCTCATGGCTATACAAAGAACTTCCCATATTCTTACCGTGAGGTCCAGAAAGCTTCCCACGAGAGCTGCAGAGGGAAAAAACAGGCTTCAAGGATCCTGTGGACAGAAGCGAACAGCTGAACCCCAGACCACGAACACCACCACCGATTTTCAGCATACTGTATAAACCCATGTGAAATGTGTCCCAGCAAAGTTTTGCAAAGGTTATATAAAGAAAAAAATAAAAGAAAAAAATTTTAATACTACTTGAAAAGAAAACTTAAGAAAGCTAAGAACTGAAAACTTGCACCACATATATACCCTGCTGCGTGGGCAAAGTCATACGGGGTGATCAGATATCCCAGGCTGAGCAGGACAGGCACAAAATGGAAACCCTTTTCCAGAATCTCCAAGAATTTTACTAGATTGTTATTATGTTGCAAGTTTTACAAGTGGGATGTAAGAATTTCCCTCTCTCCCTTCCTCATAAACTGCAACCCTGGAAAGAGCTGGCAAATAGCCCTAAGAGTCTCACATAAATCCTGGAATGTTACTTGCATCCAATTTTTCCTTTCAAAAATGATTTATTTTCAACCTACCATGCAAACATATGCAGGCATCAGAACAAGAGGACAAGCCAAACTGTGCTCTTCAGATTCAGTTAGGCAAAGAAGTCATGGTTTCAAGTTCCTGTAGCGTTCAGTCACCCAAAATTACAGTGGATACATAAACTATCATTATAAGAGTTTTGGAAAGTGGCAAGTACCAGAAAGAAGTCTGCAGTTGTCTTATTGTTTTATGCTCTTCATTCATTTCCATTCTCCGTGGAACTCTTGGGTTCCATGACTCCCACAAGTCACAGAGCTAACATTTAATATTTCAGCACTGGAAATTGTTTATGGTTCCTTTACTCCAAGAATTGTGCAACAAACTAAGCAAGTTAGTAACCATGGCAACTGTGGTAGAGAAAAAACAAATTTCAGCTATGAAACTGCAGCGTATTTTTAATTCTTGCAAATGCTATTCTTTCATATTCTACATGCAAAAAATTCATTAAATGTGTGGTAACTAATGTATATATCTACTATGTACTAAAAGACTTCTTACTACTGTGATGTTTCAAGTACTCCATTTCCCTCTCCTCTTTCTTTTCCTCTCTCTCTGAGTACTATTGCTTTCTTCTGTTTGCTTATGAAAACCTGTATGAAAAAATTAAAAAGGTGCTTCAGTGGAGAAAAATGCACACTCTCTAGTTATTTTTATGCAAGTAGATTTTAAGTATCAGTTATATTTACTGTCCTATTAACAAACAGCTTTTGTAGCATACTGTCCTGGCTATGACGCACTCATATTTTGCTGACTCTGGGACCTTTGCTAAGAAGGCATTAAATAACAAGCCCTGAACACATCTGATTACAGGAACCACACCACGCATTACTACATCATGCAGGGAAGGAACGGGAGCAGGACTGAACTACTGTTTGGAACTGAAATGATTTTAGGTCCTCACATCCCGCGCGGGGCACAGATCTACATACCCAAAGAGCACTACATTAAGCCCTGTACAATCTTACACAGACACTTTGCTTGTAACTATTGTTTCTTAGCGATGGTAAGCAATTACACTGCTATAAATGAATACCAGATAGAAACACTGACATTTTGTCCACACAACTACCTATTTCATCCCAATTTTGTTTGTTTTTTTATGAGGACTTGAGTGATAAAACTTTCAGGAAGAAAAAAAATCTCAAAAACCATATGAAGATTTAAAATTCATCCATTTGGACTCTTTGAGGACTTTAACACACAAAAGAATTTGAAACAAGTGGTATCTTTCATCAATACTGGGAATATGCCTAAATGAAGAAGGCTACACTTCTTGCCCTCTCTTACAAAACAGCACGTATAACTATCTTTCTCTAAACAGCTTTTACATCTCAAAAATTTCAGAAAGCAGTGATGTACTTTTTTTTTTAATAGGAAGAATCTAAATCAAAAAATTCCCAAAGATCCAGCAAAATATCATGAAGCTACACAGGCTATGGGGGCTTCTTATTTTGTTTTAGGAGGCTTTTTAGTTAACTAATAATCTTTCCACATAGATACAGATATGTGCACAGAATTTTCCAGTACTTCTGTAACACTCTGATGAGTAAATTTTAATTTAGTCAAATAATGCACCAACTTAACAGAATCCAAACATGTACAGATGACATCTCCAGTCTGTAAGCATGAGACATCAAGGGAATGTAAAAGTAAAGAGCCCAGATAAAGCCAGTTTTTCTCTGTTGACTCTGGTACAGAAAAGCATCCTATTGATTTGGATAACAAAGGCCACGACCACACGGTCCTGCTGGAGGCATCTGGCTGGAGATGCACTGGGGGAGACACAAAGCTGTGCAGAACCACCAGCACATGTGAATGGCCCCACACAGCAGGATTACTGCGGGAGGTGGCCACATCTCTGCAGCTCATAGCACTTCCTTTAGAAACATCTCCTTGGGCAACCCCATTTATCAAACGTATTTTTATACTTGACGCTTATTTTGTATTGTATTAATAACAATATTGGTTTAATGCATTCTTTTCAATTAAATCCGTGAAGTACTTTAACCAAAACAACATGGACATAACATTTTTATCAAGTGGAGAAACAAAATACCACAATAAATAGGAATCTGGACACAAACCCAACATGCCGGTTTATTTTTTTATTCTCGTTGTACTACCAAATCTGGTTTGAACAATTCTTCCTCAAAAACATGCAGATTTCACTGGACAGTACAAGCATTTGCTACAATAACATTCAGGTACATTACGTAGGTGATGTTAGAATCTTCCAACGCTGTACCGTAGAACTAAAGAAGCTGGTATATCATTTTAAAAATGGCAAACACCGCTTATATTTCTTTCCATAACCAAATGATAAACACTGCACCAAGGAAAGATCATGCACAGCAACAGATATTCCATAAGTTCAGGCATCACATTCATACTTTATCCTTAGAATATTTTAATGTAGCTCAGGTTGTTGCACCTATTTCGACCAGTGACTGTAAAATTATGTACCTATAATAAATAATGGATCCACTAAATCAATGATAAGGTATTACCTTATAAATAACTGCCAATTCCAATGACACATCAAGACAACATTCCTTACAAACCTTATCACCACTCTACCCAAACTTCACAAAGTCAACAGCAATTACTGAACATACAGAGAGTAAAAGCGTACATCTAGCCAAACAGGTATCTTAACACTCAATTTTCAACATATCTAATATATGTTGCACACATTAATCCACTAATTAACGCAAAGTTTGATAAGGGTGTCACAGGTTGTGATATTTAATCTTCTGGCATCTCTTCTATCAAATGGCAAAGATGTACAGTCTTAACTTTACTTGCAAGTATGCAGACTTAACTGGAATGTTTGGAAGGGATAAGTAATACATATCCCAACAGAAAAGGAAAATCACGTCATAATTTTAATAATTAAGCCATACTTACTTCCATAACACCTGCCCCTGACCAAACCTTTGCACAGTGTCTTAACACAGAACTGGTTTTCCATGCTGACAAGTACTGTTTTTATGCGTGGGGAAGCTCTGAAGTAATCTGCTTCTTGTACAAATCATTTCTTGTCTCCAGGAAAGTGACTGAAAATAATCTAGACCTTCTACTACAATACTGAAAGCTTCAACTACAGAGCTTAGTGTAACCACACACTGACGAAGAATTCCAAGCAAGCTACAATTCATGGGCGTACTGTTTTAACCTGGCTGCCTTTTACAGGATACTCTCTCTCTCTTCTCCAAAACCAGCCCCTTCTGAGGCCGTGACGGTGTGGAGCTCTGAGGAATCTTTTGAAAGCCTGGTATAATTGGAACGCTGGCTCCGCTTGTGAGCAACGGTCTTCAGGTTCTCATTCTGAACCGCAGCTGAATTGGAACCTGAGCCAGGGTGCAGGATAATTTGAGGTGAATCTCCTATACCTTGTGTTTCTTCAAAATTTTGATTAGCTCGATTGTTTGGAGCACTGTTGTTATTTAAGGTTACTGTACTCGGGGTTCTATTTAAATTATAGACTTTCTGGCAAGCTGGCCAGTTCTCTTCTGGGCTACTTGCTATCAAGCTGCTTTCAGAAGGGCTTTTCTTGTCTTCTGAGCAAATAGACATGCGAACCACAGCTGGATCTTGAAGGCCGCTAAGGCTGTGTGGAATTCCTCTTTTTCCACTGTGACTGTCATCTTCAAGCTCAATGAGATTTGCCTTTTCAAGCTGTGACTCATCTGCTCCTTCATTATGGAGGGAATGATTTGGAGAACTTTCGCTGGATCTTACACCAGAGTCAGACGAATCTTTTTTATCCAAAAGGGCATCTGTCAAATACTCCTTTGCTTTGATGAAGGTTCTAATAGGTTCAGATCCATGTTCTGGAGATTTGGGCTGCTTCTCTATTTTGCCATCTGTTTTCTTATCTTTACCTTCCTTAAGAAGTGGAGTATTATCTGATTCCTCAGTTCCTGATTCATCTTCATCACTTGGAAGCTTCTGATACCGCAGAGTTCCTCCCTTAAGCTTTAAATCTGCAGCCTGGAAAATACTTGTTCTTTCCGAAGACTTCTTCCCTGGGAGAAGCTTGGAACCAGACTGATCAGATTTTTCATCTTCTTCAGTAATAGGATCCAAAGGAGATGCATCATTAGTGGAAACACCTGAAGTACTGTAATCAACATCATTTCTCTTCAGCAAAAAGGACTTCCTTCCATCGTCTTGTTTCTGTTCACCATCTTTTCCTTTATCCTGTTCTGAACTGGAATGCAAGGAGCCCCCTGATGTACTCTGCCCCATATAGAAAGCACTTGAGCTATGAGGGGAGGACCTACCACTTACTGTAGTAGAATTGGCACCTCCTTCTAACTGTGACATTTGAGCAATATACTCTCTATATGCATCCCTGTATTCTGCCTGTACCTTGTCAGTAAGCTTTGATATTTCAATACTAGAGTCTTGAGAGTTAAGACTTGAAAGACTTGGAGTTCTACGAGTTTGTGACTGGAAAAAAGAAAAAAAAAAAGAGAGAAAGAACAGTTAAATGAACTATTTATTTTTACTTTTACTGATCTTCTTAAATTAAGTAACTCAAAGCACCAAGTATGTGCTTAAAGGATTTTTTTTTCTTGCTGTGAGTAGACTATGCAAGTGAAATTGTCAATGCTATAATTAAATATGCTTACTATAATCATATATATGCAATCACACACACATTCACCAAACTCACAAAGTATTCTTATTGTTGGTCCCCATAACGGAAGAATTCCACAAAACAAGCATTTTATCCAGTGCATTTGAGGCTAACTCTTTTGAGTATATAATTATAACAATTGAATTTGTGTGTCAAGATGGGCTTTTGTAATACATCTTTGAACATTTACAAAATTAGCATTTTCTATTAGAAAGACCGCAAGAGTTCATCTAAATGCTGAGCATCTCTCAAAAAACATTTTAAAAGACCCCCATCCTAACATAATTCAATATATCCTAGCAAAATTCCATTGCATATAGCTAATTTCAGAAAAATCAGATCTCAAAGATGTTGCTCTTCGCCTCCCCCTCTGCTCTCTGGTAGCGTGCACACAGAGAAGCCCATAGGCAGAGGATGCTATGGCACCTATTAAATGCTAGAACTGAGGTCTAGCACAGAGTGGAAGAACACAGTAAAGGTGTGGATTGTGGCTGCCCATACGGCTTCGTGCCGTGCATAACAGGCTGCTCACTGCCACCAAGTAGAAGGTGTACAGTGCCCACTGCATTGGAGCTGAGACGCTGACTAGAGCAGCCCATACTTCAGGAAACCAACTAAACTTTGCAGAGCACAAGAGATGAGACTTTGGAAGACTGTTGAGGTACTATGTCTCATCTGGGGCAACAATGAAAATAAACCACATTTCAAAAACCTATCTTCCACTAGAAAACACTATTTAAAAAAAAAAAACCTAAAAGGACTTGGGTAATTTTAAGGAGCTAAAAGTAAACAGGAAAATTAATGTGTGGATTCAAACACTGTGAATGAATTTAAGATTTAGAACAGAATTACTTAATCATATAGATATACCCTTTTGGTCCATCTTTCTCATCCTCTCTTTTTCTTTCCTCCTTCCCCCAACCTTTTTCCTGCTTTTATATTTATCTGTCTTGTTTCTCTCCACCATCTTTTTTTTTCCTCATAATTGCCCCAGCAAGAAACATAGACAAGATCTGCAGGTTCCCATACAATTATTCCTTCTCTATTACTAAAGTAGTACTACTGAGACCTTTGCATAAGATCAATAATGTTGTATATGTACTAGAATACTGGGGAACAGCTAAATACGATTAACTGAAAGAAAATGGTGTTTAAATGACTTCTATCTGCCATGACTCCTAAGCAATTCAATACCTAAAGCAAAATGCAAGAATCTCACAGATATTAACACTTCATTTATCCCTACTCACAGGTGCTATGGTTCCTCACCAAGAGGAGAAATATTTGATTTTGTTGTGCATTTCCAGTAGCACTCCTTCTTGTTACAAAGAAGCAGCATTATTCTTTTTTTATCTGTATCAACTGAAAAAATTCCAACAGGCGAATTCTAATGTTTCCTTAAGGAAACACTACCTTTCTCATTCTTTTGATTCAAATTCAGACAACTATATGGGCATCACAAACTATTTATTTAAACTTGCATTTTAAAGAGCCTTTTAAAAAAGATTTTCGTGTACTTCTTTCTGTGCTTTTGACACAAAAACAATGTAAGAAGTCTGAGTGATGCCACTTTGGTTTGGAAAAACACACATTGATCCTCTGTTGCTGGAAATAGGCAGCAAGGGTGCAAACACACACAAGTGTGCACACACACACACAAAGGTATGTGGGATAGAAATCTATCTCTGGGATATATACCCCCAATGTCTTTTCAGTGATAATTTTGAATAATAAAAATATCACTTATAACTAGTAGTTTTGGGTGTCTTCTTAATTTGATGCACCTTCAAGATTTTCTGATTTAAACTTCCAGAGATGAAAAAGCTGCTATATGTTTGGGGGGTTGTTTAGTTTTTTTAATTCTTTTTAGGTAACAACTGATTTGTCTTATTTCTTAAAAAGGACAGAAGAAAAATCACACGCTTTGGGTGATTTCGTAAGATACAGGAGAAAACTGATCATATCCTTTTCTAACTACAGTTTCTGCCATAGGCTGTCAGCTCTGGAGTCCACGAATAGATTATGCATTATCAGGTCAAGGTGCTGTCATGGAGCGCTCTAGTTGTCTGTTTAAAAAAAAAAAAAACTAATAAACGTACCTGCAATCCTTTGAATAGTGTAACATCTGGCTAGGACATAGCTAGAAACTTTCACACACAAAGTCTGAATATTACATTAAACAGAAATCTTGCAGGACGTTGCTCTAAGCTAGATAAGGAAAGCACCGTAGCTTTGATTTTTTTTCTCTTGAAGAGTGGTTACTGAAACAGATGACTAGTTTTCAGATGGCAAAGACTAAAGACTTTGACTCGGAGAGCGTGGTTAGAGTTTACATCTCTGCAAAACCTGTCTTTGCCAAGACTGAGAACCGAAAGTACCCAAACTGGCACAGCAGTTATTTCTTGAGCTGTCTGTATCCAAGAACACTTGAATAAAACCCTTTACTATACAGGTAAGCAAGCAGAATACATTTCTCTATTAAATACCTGCCAACTTAAGTTACTATGGCGCGGAGGAGCTTCATCAAGACCAATCGTGTTGAGTTCTTCAAAGCTGAAGTTAAGTGTGTAGGGAGCTTGACCAGAAAGACCTGTAAGCTCAGTGTGAGGCAACTCAGTGTTGTGCCCAGGCCGACGAGTGAGTTCACTATGAGGAATGGCAGCGTTAACATGCTCAGTTGTTCCACGAGGATCTTCCTGAACAGCCTGATTTTCTGAATTTCTCATTTCAAGTATCTTAACATACAAAAAGAGACAGTGTAAATGTAAGTATATAAATAGAAGTTCTTAAAATTATTCAAGAAGAATTCTATTAAAAATAGGAACAGGGAATTCACAACTGTTAAAGCGTAGTTGCGTATGTGGATGTGATCATGGAAAAGCATTAAGAAAAATCTGTTCACAGATCTAGTGCATTCACCTTTACTGCAAATCACGTTAATATTTAAGAATTTTTTTGTATCAACAAATTATCCTTATTACTGCTCAGACCCTTACAAGAACTCATAAGCCACAAAACACTTACATTCTTGTAAAACTAGAGAAGAGAGAATTCACAGATTTAAAAGCAAACCCAAACACTTCAGTTTTATACCTTAATCAACCTGAAACTAACAACAAATCTCATCTTGTAATTCTCAGTGCTTTCAAGACTGATTTAGCAGTTGAGAGACATACTGTTATTTTCAGAAAGAAAACTGGCAATACACTAAAAATACTTAAGAGAAAACCCAGTTCTCTGATGCATAACCCTCACTGTAAAACTGGCATTTACTCTCAAACCGGAAAGTGGGAAATGGAGCAAATGAGATACCTCTATATGCGTTTCAATAATAGTATGCAATGCAGCATTCTCGCATTATATAAGTATGTGTCAATCTAGAAGTCATTGATCTCATTGGCTTGATTTTTAGCTTAAGTTTCCTTAAAAATTATGCTTATGCAATTGTGTGCCATGCATCTCCAACAGCCTGGCTGCCCACTTCCTCACACTAACATGCTTTGAACTCCCTCACTAACTTTTAACAAAAGGAACAGAGGCTTCAAAGAGAATTAAGTTCTAACAATTTCATTAAAATAAGCAAATTCAAAAAGGAAACTGGGAACCAATTCAGGAAAAACAGATCTTACAAAAAGAAGAGGCAAGACTTCAGAGTTTACAATCAATTAAGATGCAAATCCATAGGCAACCAGTTCTTCATTAATGTGCTCAAGACAAAAAGACAAAAGTAACAAAACAATAAATGCATTCATGTTTTAAGACGATACTTATCATCTTAGAGATGATGATAACAATGAAGCAACAGGAAAGAAAAAAAGGTAAGGTTCATAATGAAAAAGACTAATTTATGATGACCCAAATACTGAAGAGAGAGTCTTACCATGCTCCTGAACAGGTGCCAGTCACCAAAGTTCATATTCATTTCTTTTTTCAGTTCATCAATGTTGCACTGAGCCAAGACACGGCCATTTATATTTGCCTAAAACAATAAAACTAAATAATGTAAATTACTGATACAAAACTTATGGCATGACAGTAACAGACTAAAAAGGTAATTAAAATCAGATATATTGTGTGGACTACTAGTGAAATTCCCCAACATCACTCTTGAGTCCAATCCTATATAATAAATGTGTTTTTATAAAAGACTATTTATTGATGATTGCCAATAGACAAGAACCTACGTATCATGAAAAAAAATTAAAATATTAAACCTATCCAAAAATGTGTGTATGAAAGGCAATAATGATTGTGTTCTATGAACAGACATAAGGAAATAACACATCAGTGGCAGAAAATTTCACAGACAATAAATCACATTCGTCTGCCTAGATTTCTCGAACTCAAAACAAACAGACTGCAGACACCCAAGTACCTGAAGAAAAACAATTAAGTCCCAGGCATCATCTGACCCCTGGTTTGAGGCATCTAAGATCAAGTGCTACCTCCATCAACACAGGCTTACATTCCCCCCACCACCAGAAATACCCAGGGAGAGAAGACTAGGCTTCTTTCTAGTTTGCATCATCACAGAAGTGTCTAAACACCATCTACATTCCAGGAAGGTGATTCCTTACATTAGGAATGTTATATAGTGCTTAACTTCCAACAGCACCAAATTCAATGCAGAACCGTTTTCATTACGTAACAACAAGAGGGATTTCTCTTTATACCATGTATCAGCAGATGGACAGAATGTAAAAGAGGAACCACTCTTCAGAGTGGCCACAAAATGGAAGACCCAAGTTGAGAGCTCTGCTCAGTCTGAGGGATCTCACCGGGTTTGTTCCCATATCCCAACACATGGTCTTAATCAAACCAGGAAAAGAGATCAAGCTGAGCCATTTTCATTCTTTCTTTTTACATGATATCACTTGCAGTAAGAAATGCAAGAACGTAAATAACGAATCTCATTAAAGATAACCAATGAGCACATTCTTTTAGCACTCCAGCCACTGAAGCAACTGGAATATTTTGCAGCTACACTTAATGAGCTGCCATCTGACATCCTACTTCTTGCTTTAAGCAGCATCGCTGAAGTTTTCTATGCTAAACCTATCTCTTAATCCTTGAATCAACATCCTCCCTGTGTTTTTTAAGATACTGTTAAAGATACTGTTTTTCAGTATCTTTTATCTGTACTGGGACAAAGTGAACTCAGCAAAATCATTCATTAATTACAACCTTTATACTTTTCCCTTCTTTCTTTAAAAAGGAGTACACCAAATAGTGAGGGGAAATAAAAGTAATTAGCACAGAATCATTTTTGTCTTTATGTCTCAGAGAAAAGAGCAGTAACAAAAACATATTAGATGTGGAACATGAGAGAGAAACAGAACCATCTTCACCACCCACTTAGATGTGACAGCTTCTCGGGGCAGGTGGAGTGGTGGTGGGGAATGTTACTACCTGGTTATAGAACACTTTTGCAACTCTGTCTACACACGGCAATTTTGAAAACGTTTTCTTGCCTTTTTTTTCCCCTCAAAATAACCAGTGTCATCAGCATTTATATTTCCAACTCTGTTTTTCCTTTTTGAGAGAGCGCATTTTCCCTGAAAAACATATGCTTG
The DNA here is from genome assembly GCA_028566575.1 of Bartramia longicauda. NCBI lineage: Eukaryota > Metazoa > Chordata > Aves > Charadriiformes > Scolopacidae > Bartramia > Bartramia longicauda. Next base: position 105,739,713 of record JAOXNH010000023.1, read on the forward strand.
TATTGAAATGTCCTCCAAACTTAGCACGCATGGAAGGGAAGATGTTGTTTTGACATTTGATGTGTTCCCATAAATATTTTCAAGACAAGAGCTCAGCTGATACCTTTCTTATAGTTGCAGAATACTGAGGTAGCATGCTCTGGTCCAGACCATCTATCTGCTTTAGCTTCTCACACACAGCTTCCACACTCATTGTGCTCAGGGACACGTGTGACGCTCCCGTGCTTGATCCTGTGCCTGTTCCCTGTAAGAAGTGAGAGAACATGCACGTTAAGATTAGTTCAAATCCACACTGCACTCAGAATTTCACAATATACAGAAACACAAATCAAGCTGCGTTTCACTACATTTTAAAATTAAGAGATGAGAATAAGAATGCACAGGCATTTTCAATTATCATCAGAACATCTATATATTGGGAAACATTTATTGTAGGTATTTTTATGAGAAAAACCACAGCATCTTGAGTCCTGCCTGCGTGAGAAAATGTCTCTTAAATAATGTTATGTAAGAAAAACAACATAAAAATCAGAAATATTAAGTAAGCGTTAATTAACTTCAAATGCACCTTTACTCAGAGCTTCCCCCTGACTTTAATAGTTAGTTTAGGGTTTGGTTTTTTGGTTTTTGAAGCTGGGGCATGTGTTTGTTTTGGGTGTTTTGTTTTGGGGTTGGTTTTTGGGGGAGGGCGAGGAGAGAAGGGAGGTTGTGGGGTGTTTTTTTACATAATGCAGATGCAATTTAGATTTTCCTGTCTTAAAAACTGATGGTTTAGTATCAGACTAAGATGACCTAAAACATAACTCCTCAATTACTTGGATTCATGGGGTAATTTTAGCAACACTTGTCCATTTTCCAGAGGTTCCTTCAGCTCCATTTATGCAAGATCCGCAAAGGGGCTGTGCACCACAGCACAGAAACACAGGGCAGCACTGCCACTGCCCTCCAAGATCCTATGAGGATGCTTCATGTATCTCGAACTTTGGCAAAATTTATGGAGAAATTATTTACAACTCAGATCTATAATGCAAATGTCATCCCATTAATGTTGCCAGCTTCTGGGAATTTCACAGAAACTGTGGAAAACCAAAACAAATGGATCTGCAGGTGTTCAGGATGCTAAGAGAGTATGTCCTCAAAAATCCCCACATTCTCCCTGGCTGGGGACCTCCGCATTAAGTAGGAGCAAAGTGCAAAGCTCTACACAGTTCCACTAGAGATTCCAAATTTCTAAGCACAAAACCAGAACCAGTTCGATCAGCTAGGAAATGCTTGTACGCCCTCCTCCTGGGAGGGAGGTTGCACCCTCCCCTTTTTCTGAACATGAAATTTCAGTTTCAGCACTGTAGAGCATGCACCAAACGAAGCTCATTTTGGGAGGATGAAAAAGAGCTTCTAAAGCGTCAGAGCTCATGATCACATAAGGTAAACCCTGGGATGTGAAAGTGCATTTTGACTACCCAGAGTTCAGTTAATCAAGTTTGACTATAGTCCTCAACTTACCAATGAAGACTTTTTTTATGTTTAGTCAAAATACTTTTTCCCCTTAACTCTGAAGTAATTAAATAAGTATTTAATCTTTTGGAATTAATATAAATTAAGAGATCCAAATACATTGCTTATGAAAACCAAGGATTATCACACAGAATGGCATTAGCCATATCTGAATTATCTAAACCAGGATATTTAAGAAGAATTTATTCAACTATTAATTCCAAGGCAGCAATCTGATAACCCGTTATCTACTACCCTTTAACCTCAGAGTTATTTCTAACTTAGTTTATCAGAGATATCCTGATCTGGGGAGGCAGGCACGCTCCCCATCTTAGCTACTCTGAGTTTCAAAGTTTAGATGCTATTACACGTAATTCCCCTGAAGTTTTCTGCCAGATGCACTTGAAGTGGACTTAAAACTGGCAAACTGTCAGCTTCACTCCAGAACACTACGGGAGGCTGTGGGGAATCTAAGCCTCGAAGTTCACACACCTGCCTGAAAACAGAGCTGGGGCACTAATCTTTGCTCCTTTGACCATTTATATTTTTTTAATGTGATGTCAACTGGACACTAAACAAACAAAAGATACACCCCGTTTTCTGAGTAGGCAATAAATTACCTAAATGATTGCATAAAAATTAAGCATTTTAATTCCACTACAGTCTAGGCACCTGACCTAGGGCTTGGTATTCCTTCTGAGGATAAAACAGTTGCTTTTCAGATTCTGCAACATCTCCCTAATTAGGCGCCTAGAATACCTAATTAGTTATCATATTAGGCATCTAAAGGAAGAAATTTAGCCTTAATCTAGCATGATTTTTAGCACAACCAAATCATTTTAAGGATACAAGCCAACCATCAAACTGATGAAGATGACAGGAAAAAGCTTCATCCATAAACTATTTATTTTATATTTCTTTTATGTCCATCTCTATTATTTAAAAAAAAAAACAACACTAAGTTTTTCTTCAGAATATCAGTTTTATCTATTATTTCCCCCATAAACACACTATTTACTATTGGTATGAGTTAGATAATACATGAATAAAGAAAAGGTATTGAGTTAATTCAAATCTTAATTATTTTTTGAAAGAAAGCTTATCAATTAAATAATAGAAACTGTTATAGCCAAAATTACATTGTGGCACTACCAAAATTAATGATCCTTGAGCAATGTGTGCAAGCAATTGCCTTTGTTCTATGAATCTAGTAAATACATTATCTATCATTTATCTACAAATAAATGAACAAAAGTTTTAAACACTTCTAATTTAGA
>JAOXNH010000023.1:105743473-105769125 GCA_028566575.1 Bartramia longicauda
GAATTTCTTTTAGGAACAAATATTCAAAGCACCTGGAAAATCCATACACGAAAACTCCCGTGCCACACACTTCCATTCATGCTCGAACTTTTGAAAAGCACTTCCAGTCTCCTAATGAGTACTGTGTGTTTATCTGCACTGCACGCTCTGGGCCGTGTTAGTTCTCACTCAAAGCACACATACTACAACTTAAGCTATTTATACATTCAGTGCAGTATGAAAAAATGTATTTATAAACAAAGTTAATGATATTGCAACAAACTGCATCCCAGTAAATCACAATTACCAATGCAAACTAAAGCACGTGATTAAATTTATGACAGATAACCACTGCTTATGATTTCTAACGTAATAGGGCATACTACGAACAGATACTGGTAACACTACCATCCAAGGGGCATTCTCTAAGTTTTTTCAGTTCCTGTCAGAAATAGCCACTTGTATAGTGAAGTCAGCAGAAATGCTTGTTGCCTCAACCACAGATGTGCAAAGGCTGACATCTTAAGCCTATTTTCATTAGTGATTTAAGCCAATATCCTAAAATTCGCATCACACCTTCACGCTGACACAACTAAACAGATGTACCAGTAAACTTACTGCTCTGACATCTGTTTGATCCATTTAGTAAAGAACAGTAAACTACAGTCTGAGATAGACAAGTTTCATCATCAGCAACAGAGTTCAAATCTAGAAGGTGACAGAAGAAAAATCATTGATACAGGATGACTGCTCTCAAACTATTTTTGGTATCTACTGAGCTAACCTAGACTTACACTGATTTTACAAGAGTAAGGATTAAGATCTGAAATTTCACACTTTGGTCAACTTCAACGTCAGACTGACAATGGCAGGGCCTTAACCAGACCAAGTAACATCCTCAGCACAGCTCTGCCAACTGGGGCAATGAGTAGCAATGACGACCTGTGTAACACAAATTGATAGTCCCAAAGAAACCGGGTTCTGCCCTGTAAAACGTAAAACATTCTAAATGATGATTATTCTCTGCTGTACAAAGAAGTAAAGTTGCAACACTTCTTGCTCCTTGCCAGATTTGCATGAAAGAATTTTGATTCTACAGCCTCCTCTTGTTTTCAGTCACCAAACCCGTTACACATCTTGGGGTTCATTACCTACTTTCAACAGTTTTTTAGCTTATTACTTTGCATGTGCCAATCCATTTAGTAAGTAAACCCTGTATCATCTATACAGTGGCAATAATGCAATTAAGAGCTACATAACAGTTGGATGAAAGTATTGCACCCATCACCTCTGGATAACTGCAGTACCTAAACCAAGTGTGTTTCCTTTTAAAGACATTTCAGTACAGTCTACAGGAGCAGTGTTTGCAGAACAGATGAAACCCTCATGAGGCATTCTGCCAGGCACACAGAATACAGCAGCCTATCATCCTCCTCGTAACCTACCCAAGAAACTCAAAATTTCAAAATTTTAGATTTATGCTCTAGGTTAAATATTGCTAAGTCTTTGAAAAGTGTATGATCTGATGTGCTGTACTATGTATATTTACAATAGTATAAATTAAACTCAAAAATGGATCTAATAAAATCCTCCACTATCATTATTGCAAACGAAGTTTCTTACTAATGTTCTAACTCCTGCATTTTCTTATCTACAGCCAATAGACTACATAACTTACATGGAATCTTCTAAATTGCTGCTTGAAGCTGCAGCCTATGGGTGCTTAAGATACACACACTGAGGAGCAAGCAGAAGAGCAACCAGGTCCAGGTCTGCTGCTGAAGCTCATTCGCTACTTTGCCCTGAGAGTAAATCCCACTTTTCCAGTCCTGTGCCCCTTCTCACACTCTCAGATACACACGTACTTCAGCCATCACACCACTATTTTCTCAAAAGTCTTTACTTTTTCTCCTTGCACTGACAAGCTGCAAAGGACTGGGAAGAGAATGGGATACTGAGATTTTGAATCAAACACAGAAAAGGCATCAGCATCTCCAAATATATTCTACCAGAAAAACTTACCCCAAAGTCATCCCTTCACACAAGGTAACTATCACCTGGAAGAGAGAACTTTAGGGTATGTTTTCCTTTGCATTGCCTATACACGGGAGCTCAGCGAAGGTTACGTGCAGTTAAATACAGTTCTGGAATTTGTGTAAGGGTTTTGGTTTGTTTTTTTTTCATTGCTCAAAAATTGAAAGACATTTTTGCAACAATTTACTAGAAGAAAAAATAACCAAGATCAAACCATAACTGTTGCCAACAACTATGGGCAGTAAGTATTAAGAGAATTATGACAATCATTAACTTATTTGCTTTAGTAATAAATATAGATTTTCCATCAATTCCTATAGCTTTTTTTTCGGTTTTTGTTTTTTTTTTTGTTAGATTTCCATGGACAGTTGCTTTATACTGTGTTAACTGCAATCGTTTTATGCCACTAACTAAAGTCGTACAGTTCAGATGAGAGAGCTAACTCAAGCAGGAAAAACACAGTTCATTCTAAAATCTAAGCACTGAATGACCAGCTGTCATTCTTCACTCTGCTGAGCTACCACAACACTATTTTTACTGAAAGCTCACCGCAGCTACTGAGAAAGGTAAGGGGAAAAACTACAGGGAAAAATAAAATACATCTTATAAGTGAAATATTAGCTCTTAAATCCATTCACGAACTACATTAGTTTTCAACTACTCTATTTGCCCACCAAAGCCACTGATGCAGTGTTAGTGAACTGCAGTTATGATTAATGCAGACTCATTACTGCTGAAAAAGCAATGAGATGCTAAAATTTCCACACCACATGACTACTCATTTACCATTGAGGGGTCTGTGGGTGAAGGAAGCCCCTCATCAGCATCCTCCTTGATAACATCCTAACAACAACAAAATATTACGGTTTGGGTAAAATGATCAAGGGCTCAACAAAAAATATGAAGTAAACAGTGAATGAGAGAATGAGCTCTAGTAATACATAATTCAACAGAAACTCATTTGTTTTCCTGAAGCGATCATAGATTTTACCACCTTATAACATCTTTGCTCATTGTATCAATAACCTAGAAATAAACTGATTGATAAGTGAGGCTTACACTTTTTTAGCTTTCCTTAGTTCTTAATTCCATTTGAACAGCCATCTGTCAGTAAAATAAATACTGTTAAATAGGAATTCTATTATTCTATAGGAAGCTAGAAAAGTCTGCTCGTTTTTCCTTTTCAATGGGTAAATAATGCTGAATTATCCGTACTTACAAAACCAAGCTATAACTGATGCATATTTAAGACAAAATGTATTTTGTTTTACTTATATATTTAAAAAATTCCTTTAAACTTTTTACTTTGACCTTCCAATTTCTAGTATTCTCTACAATGTTAAAGAATGTAATTTTATCTTATAAAATTTGAACATAAATTTACGAGTTGCACTCTTTTTCTTACAGTGTTACACTGTATCAATTTCTTTACTGTAGTACCGTGGGCTTTTTCATTAAAGTATTTTCCTGCCAATATTACAGGTCATACTCCTCTAATCTTGATGCTCGGATGTTAGAATTGATTTCCTCTCTACGTAATTTCTGAAGTTAAAACAAAATACATTTTACATTACACGTTAATAACATCTTTGCTTAAACTATTTGTACGAGGGCTGTAGAAAATTAACTCCATCTCAGCCAGACCCAATACCAATACAGAGCTTGTACTTGTCTAATAGTGAATCATCATTAATAACCTTAATTTTCATTACTCACTATATTTATTGTCTAGGTTAGTATTTGAATTATCCTTCAAAATACTTACTAGGCCATTGTTCTGATCTCTGGACAAACTCGTTTTTAGTGGTGGACGTGAGATGAGATGAGAACTGCCAGGGTAATACCTTGGCATGTAAAGATATGGGGCAAAGAATGGCTATGGAAAAAAAAAATGTAACAAAAAAGGGACAAACAATTACACAAATCAAAATGTAATAATAAAATAAAACTTATTTAAACAAAACACATCATCTAGTTGAGTTTAATAAAGTGTAAACTAGCAATAACTAATAGCTATATTTATTTTTTGCATTGAACAGAATTCAATCAAAAGCTCTGGAGTGAGTTCTTTAATCCTTCAGAGCCAAATGCTGCTCTGGTGTGGTTTTCTGGAAGAACAGAGTTGGAGTGGGTTTGGTAGTTACACTCTAACATCTGTTCTGAGCATGGGAAAAGGATCATTTAAGGACAATTCTGATAATTGCACTCTCTCAGACCTGCTAAACACAAAATTAGATGCTCAGTAAATCACATAGTGTTTCATAATAGTGAAGACAACCGTACCAAAAGGAAAAAGTGTGATACACAATAGTATCGCTAGAACTTTCTGTATTTGTGGTAACCAATCTGAAGGCTTCCACAAATGCTAGATTTTATAAATCTATAAATAGGTTTTTAGAGCAGACAATATTTGAGCTTTGTTTTGCTGGAAATATGTCAATGCATGTTGTTCAATACAAACACCATTTTAAAGGACAATGTTAATTATTATAAAACAAACATAAAAAACAATTTTAAAAACAGAAATACATTTTTTCCCCCACATATATCAGTTAACTCTAATCACAGTTTTTATAACCAGGCTCCTTTTTATCCCCTTTTACTAATGAATTTCAAGAAAACAAACACTAGCCAAGTTTCCAGAAGTCTTATCAGCACATCAGTGTAAAGCCTCCACATGACAACTCAGGCTTCTAATAAAATAACTTCTAAAAGATACAGAGATCTCAAAATTACAAATACGCTGCAATTATAACAGATCACTCCATAGGCTCTCATCTTTCAAGTGCTAAAATCAAATGTATAAAGAAGTTTCCTGAAATTCACACGCTACAAAACTTGTCTGTGTATATGTGAGTGGGCATTTGAGAGTCATGAATCTTACCATGCAGTTAAGAACTACAAACTGCTTTTCCAACATTGTGAAATTCTGTTTTGACCTGCCTGTGAATTTGAGTTAGGTGTTGAAATAAGAGATTTTCATTTCTTTATCAATTACCTGTGAAGGTAACGTAATGGAAGGCAACAGAGCCTTTAGGAAAAGCAGAATTATAGCACTCATTGCTTTATTGCTTTCAACTCATTAACCAGTTCTCCAAAAATACCAAACCTACAAATCTCAATGTCTCTATTACAGATTTCTGATGTTTCTATACATAGCTGGATAATAAAATTTTGAAAATACTATTTAACAAAAGATATTATTTGGTTTGTGTTTCTGCACATGACAAGATTCTGAGTAGTCTACTGCACCAAATTCAGTACAGAATAGATAATTTTATGACTCAAGGGCTAATCTATGAGAGTAGAGTAAAATTTGTTGAAATATTCCACTTTAGACTTGTCAATAAAGACTAAAAACCCTCTGCGTTCAGAAGTAGCTGTAAATGAACTGAGAAATTAAAGTTTAATACCTGCGTACATCAATTACTGAGATGGTACAACACTACAACTGACTGATTTATGGAAAATACAAATGGTTCCGTATTCTTAGCTGCTAGAGGGCGTCTCTGCAGTCTTTCACACAATTACCTCAAAATTTCATACGCTCTTCCAACATAGGAAGTTACGTGATCTGCAGTGTAACCAGTAGTCTAAATGGGGAAGTTGCCTTTGCCTTACATTTATTGGTTAGTGTAAGAAGATTCAGAAAATTCATTAATTCAAAATTGTTTCGCTCTCATAAGGCATAGATTCTATGGCATTTTTGGAAATAAAAATCTCTTCAAAAAAAAGTTCATGTTATTTGTAGAACAATTAAATGCCTCTGTTTTCCACTAACAGCTTAAACCACGTGGAAAACTCCCAAGCATGAAACACTTAATGATCATACCGCATTCAGGTGCCCAGCTCTCACTACTGCACAGACTACCCTCTCAAACACACAGTGAGCACCTTTGTTGGTTGCGAGTCATCAAACAACAAAGCAATGAAAAAAAAATTTGTCCAATAAGGCAATTATCCCACAATTCTTTCATAATTTCTAATTAAACCTGGAGTCCGCTTCAGCTACTCCACTGCTTCCCAACTGTGCAATTAATTTCCCATTATAGGTTTGAACTCTACAGATTCAATCTTCATCTGAAGTACAGTAATAGAGATATTGTGAAAACATGAGCTCAATATAAATACATGTTGGGTGTAAACCAGCGGAGAGCTGTTCTCCAAGTTTGCAAATATCCTATAAAGCACGAGTGTGATGTTTGTTCTTTAGGATATCTAAGACTTTGCTGCTACGTTGCAAAAAAAAGTCTTCACGTACTACAGTTTCTAGTTCCCACCCAGGAAATCCCAATTAGACTTGCCTACCGCTCTGCCCTTCCCCATAAGAAACACAATCTCCACAATGATCCATGATAGCGATTTTGGGAAGCTGAATTTGAATCCAACTTGTAGCCAGGCCATTCGACAGTGCTAAAGTGTACTTGTCCAGCACAGTCCTATACTGGGAGCCAAAGTGCCAAGTTGAAGAGTTGCTAAATGGGACTATAATGTTTCCTTTATACCTATACAGAGAGAGAATGGAGTTTAAAACCAAAAATGAATAGATTACGTCACTGGAAGTTCAAGGTCTATAACATAAAAACATCTTAAGAACAAAGCAGAAACATACATAATACAAAAATTGCATTTCCTAAAAATAAATAACCTGAGTTTTTTCCCCAACAGGTCACAGGCTTTTTTCTCAAGCACAAATGGATGCTTAAAGACAACAGCACAGGAAATGTTTACTGGTCAGAAGAAGGCATGTATCTCCAGAACTTTTTGCATAAAATTCAGGTATTTCCATAGAAGCATTTGACCTATTGCGTTGTCTCATACAGATACTGAAGACCTCTCTCTCAAACTTCTACAGGGGAGAGCCTATTCTTCTACTGCTGTTCTTTTTTTTTAAACGCCACTCTTACAAAAAAACCTGAGAAGTCAAAAATGATTGAAACTGCTGAAGGAAACAGCTTTTCAGTCTAAATTTTCTACTACTATAAGGTCCTCATCACTTATCTCAGCATGTGGTGTTCATGACAGCTCCTTTATGAGTCCATATAGGAAAGTCAATATTTGAGTGTGGAACACTAAAAACATTGATACCTTAGAAGAGCAGTATAAAATTCCAGCGAGAAAGGTCAAAACAGAAGTATCTTAGTCTTCAGCAGGCAAAAAGGAAAAAATAAGGACGGCTATAAGTGTGTGTATGCACACAATACAAATGAACAAATAAAATGATTGTTAAAAATAGCTTATGACTCACCAGTAATTGCTTTTGTAATGCATATTTTTGTGGCTCTAAAAAGCAAGTTTCAACTGTGTATCACCCCACACTTAAACCTTGTCATGTACAGTAACACAGACACAAAACCAGGGCTTCCAATTAAACTCCCACTTAAACAAAGCTGAGCTAGTCTCAGCATGAAGGTTCACGTGACAAGCATTTAATGGTCTTGGACGACTTCAAAGTACATGTCACTAAGTTATTTTCAACAAAACATTACATTGTTCCCGTATTGAGGGTGTACAAGAATAATTTTAGCACAGATAACCTAAAGTTCTGTGCTTCGTGTACTCTTTTCTGCCTTGGTTAACAAACACCAATTAGGAATAACTCAATTTTCTTACCAGCTAATTAGCTTGAACATTTACCTACTGTCAGATCTACTTAAAGCTGAGAAGTTTCTTGTATAGAGAAGTAAGCTATGACATATCAGCTTTCTACTCTTTTTTTCATGATAGTACTACAGAAAAAAAAGGTAAAAAATAAAGTTTAAAAATATTGAATACATCCCACAAAAATAGAAAGTTTAGACTTGATCCGACTATACAGTAAAGTACTTCATTCAATTTTCAAGTGAGCCATGCCTGGGACTATGTTTTCTGAGGCCTATAAATAGCTCAAAAATATATGTTTTTATGCAATTTATGTTAATTCGTTTAAACTAGTGCAACACCGGTTTAGGGAAAAGATCCCAGAATAACTGAGACAAAAGGCAAGAGGGACGTCTACATAGATTCCTGTGATGTAGCTCTTCAACTGAGTTTCTGTATCTTTTAACCAAAGTCAGCAAAAAAAAGCCAGGATTGCCTTCCAGTGTCTGTAAGCGAGTATGTGAGTGATGGGGCACAGTTTACCCCACGACTGAGCAGTGTCCCAAAATGATTTGACCTTTTTCCTCTTGTGTAATTTTTTTTCTGATGCAGTTTACCACATTTCTGAGACAACAGCGACTGAACATGAATGTGAAATTTACCAACTTTTGGACTTTTCTCCATTTCTAAATAAAACTTGCACAGGTCTTTTAATATTTAGTAGAAGACATCTGCATTATTACCAGACTGAATCAGAAGAATGTTAATTGGTTCTTGATTATTTACCCGATTGTAGAATGGATGCTGAGGTCCTGTCATACCACTATAGTAACTGCTGTGAGGTTGGGGTGATAAAACTCCGCTGTTGAAAGGTCCATTGAAAGATGTTGTGGAAGAGCAAGCCGATGAAGGCTGACTGAAGAGAGATGTTCCTCTAGCAGGTGCCTCATGCAAAGGCAACGTGGGATAAGGAAGTCCTCCAATATTCATTTGATCTCTTGCAGCACGAACATCTGAAAAATAAAGAGGTAACAAAGAATGAGATTTTGATCGAAATTTTGAAAAAGTTTTGTTTGCCATTTCATTACAGTACATTGTCATGTATTAAACTCCAATCAGAACTCATCAAGTAGAATGTCAAATGTCACTTTCAGCTGCATTTGGTTGATTTCTCTTGAGGATCACATATACACAGGAGTCTTTAAGAGAGGACAATTTATTGCATAAATTCTCATAGCACATTAGATGCCTTTAAACATTCTCTCTCACAGAGAACAAATTACAAATCTCAACTCAAATGGGAAGAAATGCAGGAATACGTCACGTCAAGTATGTCTCTGATGACAAGTGTATTGGATGTGACAGCCTGAAGAGATTAACTGGACAGAGTTTGTGAAGAAAGTTAGGCCATCCCACTCCAGCTACCAAGTGCAGAGAAGGAAGTTGGAAAAAAAACAAGAAACAAAAAGAATTCCAGTTGAGGACTGAAGGAAAGTGTCACAACAGAAAAGACAGGCAAAAGAGAACTATTAATACCTGAATTCAGTTCCCACCTAAAATCCTGACTGCCATACCAAAGACTCATAAATTCTGGTTTTCTTCAAACCTTTATCTTAACAGGTGGAAATGTTAGGATGCCGTAGCCTTACTCCAAAGCCAATAGCCATCCCTAAGACTGGACAAGAAGAGCCATACCATGTGTAACATCAGCCCATACCATGTGTCACCTCAATCCACAGCGGCAGTGAGCAGTCAGAATGTTTAATGCCAAGCGGAGTATTTTTGCAGAACAGAACATAACCTGAACCCGACTGCATTTTTTGAGACTTGAAGTAAAGGTAACTGCTTAACAACCACTGCACAATAAACAACAATCGCCCTAGGATGAATTTAAGTATCATACTATAGCCAATTAAAAAGTTATGGGATCAGCGGCACAATTATCTAGTGAGGTGTACGTGAAATGGAAATGTTCCACTCTGTTTCACTGGTTTCAGTTCTATGGGATCTTACTGACACTATTCAAAGTTGTTAACAAAGATCTAGAAGTCAACTGGCACCTCTACTACTAAAATCCCATTGCGTGTGTTGGGTTCCTCCGTTTGTTAAAGCAGTCTTCAAATCAAGAACAGTGGATTCCCTCCTTCAGAAGAGATGCTTTAGTCTTGTATGATCCCGTCTTTACCGCAAAGCTACTAAGTGAAACTGAGTGGCCTGTTACTAATCAAACAAAGCCTGATTTAATGAACAAACGGTTGTGCATAACATGCAAAGTAGTTCTACCTAAAATGAAAAGAAATAATATGTTTGTCATTTTCCAATTCTTTGAAAGCATACTCACCTGCAATGATTTCTCGTAGCTTGGGGTCTAAGTTTACAGTACATGGCAAAAAGGTTCTCACATCACGTGCAACAAGAACAGGCGTTCGTGAAGATAAGAATACTTCAAAGTTCCGTATATCTCCATCAATTTCAAGTAGAGGTTCAACATCTTTAGTTGTAGGAATATTCTTTGAAATTCTAGAGGGGAAACAAATTAGACAAATCATAAACCATATTTATTAGAGTATGACTTCCATTTGCATAGTGATATTTTAGGGTGAAATACTAGTACACTTGCATCCATTCTCCTGTTCTCTGGAAAATGAAGAGAACCCATAAAGAGCTGCACTGTCCACAGAAAAAACAATTTAACATTTTCTAATATGCAGAAATTCTCAAACTGCTAAGTAATCTGAGCTAATCATATGCTTCAGAGAAATCTCAAAGAAGCCATACAGAAGACTAAAATCAGGTCAGAAATTTACAGATCAGTAACACCAAATCCAAAGTAAGGGAAACTTAACACTTGTCAACATTAACCTCAAACATCCATTCAGATTCTGATACCCCAAATCAGAAATTCCATGTTTAAAAATCTCATTTCTAAACTAGCATTTCTTGTAACAGAAGCACTCAGGCATCTAAGACAATGATAAAAACCCAACTCTGCATGACTTCCATGGTAGAAAATGGAGAAACTTCCTGCTTTCAAGTAATCCACTGTCTTAAGAAACCACAAACAAAAAAAACAATGAGACATGATCAACGTAAGGGGCTGTTGATGCATTACGACTATTACCAAGCAATGGTGGGTTTTTTTTGTAAGCCCTAGTATAAAGGGGAGTTTTAGGAAGGAACACAGAGAAGAATTAAATGTTAGCCTTGTGGAAAGTTTAGGAAAAGCTCCTACCAAATGTAAGCAAGTGATGGAGGCTGACATGATGGGTCAGATGTCAGGTCTTATTTGACATCTCATCTCATAGTATCACGACTGGTATCTCATCTGATATCAAATGAGAAGTTAAAATCTAAATTAAAGATTACCAAAATGAAAAAAATGCTTCACACATCCAGTATAATAAAAATGGAAATAGTGAAAGAATGCACTGAGAATGGTTGACATGGTTATAGCAATGACTATAAAGTAACTGTGACAGCACTCTATAAGGATACCAGCAAAGTAATCACACTGTATTTGAAGTAAAAATGGAAAAAAGTTATGAGGAAAAATAAAAAATAAAAAAACTTTATATAAATACAAAATGAATGATGCACTCCAGTAGGTAATGGCTTTTCCTAAATACATATTATGATCTCAGTTCCATGAAAAGGGATGACTTAGCACAGACACGCTGACTGCCCTGTGAGCTGCTGTAACTTTCCTAAAAAGAAGTGAGCAAAGCACAAAGAGAGTTTTCTCTGATTTCTGGACAGTTAAAGCAGCTGAGGCAACTGCCAGTGCTGCTGTGGGGGAAAGGAGTGCACAGATGAACGGGCAGAAAGGAAGGAAGGAGCCCTCATGTACACTCAGTAACCTATCAAAGTGCATCCAAGAATCTCTTACATTAAATAAATACACACTCCTGTCTGTGAAAAGACATTAACACTTTTAAAAAAATCTGGCTGCAACTGAATGTACCTTTACTTCAGCTAAGGAACTAGATCTATCATGAGCTGAATGACCGTACCTTATTTTACAATTTGTTAGCTTTTTAAAAGTAATGACCTTCTTTTTATCTTTATTTTTAAATCCTCCATAAAAAGTAGCATTTTATATACCAGGGGATTATTCCAAACACAAAAGTGACAGATTTACACAGAATATTTAGCCTTTAATGTTAAAAGAAACAAAAGAATTGAGGATTAATGCTAGATGCTTGAAGTAACTGCAACTCTTTTACATTAAAAAGGTATTTTAAGCATGTGTTAATCTTTCAATCTGATCTTTTAGGACAGTCTTGCCCCATACTAACAGTAGAAATTCCTATAAATTTTACCAGAGAATTCTCCATGAGCCATTTGGATGTGTACCTAACAGATGGAAGCTACTGCCATACCATGCTGTCATAAGCACATCTACGAATAATTTCATTCACAGTGAGATGGTACTTCTACAACATAGGAAAATGTAACAAATATAAAGCATAAAAACAAGTGTAGCCTGTTCTAACAAAGGTTGTCCTCCTGTAAGTCATTACGAGCAGTCGTCCAGCTGGCAGTGGGATTATCCACTTTAGGGAAGCTCAGCTCATGTTAAGGCTTCACAGGCTCCAGCCTTGAGAGAACAAAAGGTGGTGCTTCTGTCAGAAGAGAAACTTGACATCCAGAAGTAGGTTATAGTTTCAAAAGATGGAAACAGTTCACTCTCCAACAGTTTTTAAAGAAATCTAGTAAGAGCTAAAAATGGTCCTCGCATCTAGGAGTGAGTGGTCAAAAGAAAAAAAACATTGGCAGTATCAAAGTAGAACTTGTATACTCCACAGAATCCAAAAAGTGTATATTTTACACTAATATTTAGCTACTACCTTAAGTTCTTCTATTTTGCCTTGTATAAAACTATGACTAAACTGACTGTAAATGTGTACGGTTTTATTCAAACCAGAAATGTAAAAAAAACCAAACCCACTAAGGCGCTTTAGTTATATATATTTACTGTGAGTACTCCAGGCGAGTTCAACAGTGGCAAAACGCAAATTAAGTCACTTTTTAAGTCAGGGATTGAAGAGTTAAAGAGTGGCCTACTTCACCATTTAAATCTACGAAATAAAAAGCCAAAAGAGAATGTGACATAGATTTAAATAAAACACACAGCTGATGAATCACATGAAACAAATTAGCCGAATTTTAATGCCAGCTCTACTTAAGTCTGAATGCGAACAGTGTTCTGAATATGATGAACAAAGCTACTGTTCAGAAGCCAATAGCCCACTGCTGGTGCGCAGATTGAAGTCTCTATTCCAACCTCCTGAGCTCAATGTCTTAAACTACGCCTTTGAAAGAAATATTTATGTAAATTATAATCTTCTGGCAAAGAGCCACAGGAATCGCATGCGCCTGTACTTCTCAGATAAAAATTAAAAGGTTAGCACGTAAAGCACTTCTTCTAAAATATAAGCACACAGATCTAAAAATAGAGCACTGTGAACACCCTATTCTCTTTTGGGGACTAGATTTTCCTGAGGCAGAAGAATTATTCTTTAAATCAGAAACATCAAAACCTGTCAGTGTTACGGAGTATCTGTTTCCATGAGAAACTACTTGAATTTAAAAGGAATGAGCCCAAAACAGAACATTATATTGACAGAAGAGAACCTAAAAAATTCATTCCACTATTCCACACGTGTCCTTTCCATGTACACCTAAAATTAAGAACTACTTTCAGTGTGGATTAAGCTATATTCCAACAATGATGGATTGTTTATGTTTTTTCCCCTCAAATAAAAACAATTTATTACAAGTACACACAGGTACATCACCTTCAAGCTCAGGCTTTGCCCTTGGTCCTTGCCTGAGCTACATTTATATCCCTTACCGGTCATTACCTTGTCTCCCTGACTTGACGTCCTGGGATGACCTAAGACATGTCTCGTGGCTACAGACCACTCGTCCGTTTTCTTTTTGAATAACCAAAGTTCAAGTCAACCAGGACCAAAGACACATTGCTTTCTTTACAGAACGTTTGGATGACCTCATCTGTTCCTTATCCTGCCCCTCTGAAGCAGTTTCTTATGACAGAATTGATCTAACGAGGCAAATTATGGGCATATGAGCAACTTGTTGCAAGGAATACTAGAGCAACAGCTTCCAAAGAACTTGCTATTCCATGCTACTGCTCAGTGGTAGGCTTTTACAGCAACATGAGACACGAGTCTTTTCTGAATATGAAGCAACTATTTTATCTCCTCTTTTACCCTGAGAGAAAGGTTACATCACATTTATTGCAGGGTAAGAGCCCGGATACGGGCCACTAGCAGTATTTAGCCAAGAGTTGCATTTCCAGCTTATCATCTTATCTCACAACATTTTCCCATGCTCTCAGGTTTTGAATAAATTTTCCACTTTTGACAAAAAAGTTCAGCAGACACAAAAAGCCATAATCTCCAATTCTGTTTCTCAACTTATCTCAATTCCCCCAAAAGTACAGAAGTCTCATGAACAGACTTACACAGGTAAAAAATAAAAATTTTCTTTCCTGAAATTTTTTCCTGTTGTTAAAACTAAGACTCCTGCATTCTACCTTGAATTAGTAGCAATCAGTGCTGCTTGGAGGGATTTGAAATACACACAGGAGCAATTATGAGAGATGTCATTAATGCACGTTAACTATACTGTGAGCATTTACAATTATCTGGGAAGTATTTTAGAAATATGACTTCTTATTCTGTATTACAAAGGTAACCAAAAAAGCCAAAAGTACTCCTCTGTCTTGGAGCTTTTGCTCCAATCCTTTTTCTCTCCCTATTACCTTTTCATCTGAACTTTATTCTTATTTGCCATGCCCTCTGGTACTCTCTACTTCTCTTTTACATCCCGGCTCATGTCAGTCTATTTAGCAGACAGCCTGGGCAACAACCACCTACCCCTCTACTGGTGTGCTGCCTTTTACCATTGAGACCACACTGTTAGCACAGTAAGAAACAGAAATTTTATGTGTCCTGCCTTTGAAGTAAGAGGCAATAAAAGGAAACCGAAAAACAAAAAGCAGGTTAAATATTTAGAAGTAATGAATCACTGTGAGGTCTACAAGAATATTAAATTGTCTACTTAAAGGAAGTGATTTATTTAAACCTGGCCTGGACAAAAGATGATTGCAGAGAATATTATAGCCAGAGTGATGAATGTGGCACCTTCCATAGCTTTTTAATTTTTAATTTCTATAATCACTAAAAAGCTACACTTCTTAAATTAATACATCAATAGATTTTATACAACTCACAAATCCCTCAAAAGTTAATTTCACCCTCTTTATTAAAAGGTATTTAAACAGTGTCAAAACTGGAATTAACATAATAACCTTCCAGAGAAGTTACATTTCAAATGATCTTGCTCAATTTTAACATTGGTAGAGATTTGCTGAAAACATGTAACACACTTTTTTAAAAGAATAATTTAATAGATACTTGTCTAAAGCACTGTAATGAAAAAGTAGACAGATAATGCTTATCTTCAGTTTTTATTTTACTTCTTTTCTTCTTACTTATGTATATTAACAAAAAACCCTCAAATGATTTAGACAAAAGCTTTTAGCTCAACACATAATTGCAACAAAATTACAATAATTGTACCAATTAAAATAATCCTGAATGAACAGTTTGTCATCTTAATGTTCCAATGGTTTATAGAAGGATCTACTTAATTAGCTGAAATTGCTTTCCAATGTTAGTATCAAATGTCATTTGTTAAAAGTTGAACGATTTCGAAAATAATTTAACAAAGCAATTTTACAAAACACCAAGAACCAACATTTTCTTTTCAGCTGAATAAAGCAAGCAGATGTGTCATCAAATTGCTATAAAAATAAATGAGCCTTTATATGGGGAAAAATAAATTTTACTACTAGTGCTACAGAATACTATTTTCTGATATTTTTATGAAATCGATTTCTTTAATAATATAATTTCATATCATTTATATCTTGGTGGTATTTTTAGTATGCTGTAAATACACTGTCTTAAATTGAAGCAGTAAACAAGTAGAAAGATTCAACTGGATGTGAAACAGAAAAAGGCTTTAACCTGCCTAAGTGATTTCCTGATTTGATTCACATGGACGTATCACACAAAAGATCTGAACTCACCAGTAAAACAGCACCAGTGAAACCACGCTCTAGAACTTCAAACTTACGGTAACCAACTACTGCTCCACTTACAACTAGTTTTTACCATCTAATCTCAAGAAAAAAGGAATAAAAAGAAAAAAACCAAAACAAACCAAGAAACAGAGGATGAGTTGTCTACTACCCTGAAATTAAGTATTTCTCTAATGACCATTACTAGAGATAACTATTTCTGCAGCTGCTTCCAAAAAGGGGTAACTTCAGTAAAAAGACTGGGGATAAAAGCAAAAAAAAAATCACATACCAGTGCTGAAACTAGAAAACACCACCTAGAACTGAAGAAATGAAGAAACATCAACACTTTTCATTATTGATAAATCAGAGCAGACGTCTTCTACAAATTATTCCGTAGAAAAGGTGTAGGATTTGCAAGAGCATTAAAAAAAGTAATACGTGAACTATGGCTGGCTTAGATCTTTCAGTCCCCCACACAAAAAAGAATCCTGAATAGAAGAATGCTATTATGTTATTCTTCTAAATTTGGTGTGTTCTGCTTTGGCACCTCATTTTGCCATCCATCATAGGTAAGCATGCGTACGTATGTGCACAGATACTTTACTGCAGAGGTTAAATTAAGCCCAAGTGATGGACGAATTATACGTTGCTAAGTTTTAAATAATGGTTACTTACAACTCTGAGGAAAGCACAACCGCTTTCTCATCCTGGAAGATATATCTCTCTTTTTTCAAAATCAAAGATATAAGATTCTTGATTTCCATAGTTTCCTTCAGCTTCCCAAAAAGCACGTTTGCAAGCAGATTAAATAAGTGTGGAGATCCTAATCTGAACATGGGGCTCATTAGAGTTTCTTCTATCCTGAGCCAAGCTCTCATGTTCTAGTATTTCTAACGAATATATAAGAATAGCCACATCGCAGACATTCAGGACCAGCAACCATTTGCTGATATGATCATACAGAATTGATAAACCCCGTCTTAATACCCTAGTTTGAGCAAAGCCTGTGCAAAGAAAGACAGGTAGGACTGTCCCTCATGACATCAAGCACAACAATCATTCGGGTTGGAAAAGACCTTTAAGATCACTCAAGTTCAACCGTTAACCCAGCTCTGACAAGTCCGCCACTGACAAGTCCACCGCTAAACTGTGTCCCTAAGCACCACATCTACACGTCTTTTAAATACCTCCAGGGATGGCAACACAAGCACTTCCCTGGGCAGCCTGTTCCAATGTTTGACAACCCTTTTGGTGAAGAAACCTTTCCCAATATCCAATCTAAACCTTCCCTGGTGCAACTTGAGGACTAAAGAACTAAATAACCCCTGTTTCCTCAGCTGTTCCTCATGAGATTTGTTCTCTAGAACTTTCACCAGCTTCATTGCCATTCTCTGGACATGTTCCAGTATCTCAAAGTCTTTCTTTTAGTAAGGGGCCCAATCTGCTCAGCAGATTATCTCATTTAGCGAGTAAACTTAATGAGAAAACGGACTGAGAAGACATTCCCTTCCATACAATCAGCTTTAATAGCCTGATTTTTAATCAACAAGGTGGCAATATCAAATCACTGCCATCTACAGCCTTAGGCAGTAGAAAATATCAACAAAGAAAGATGACTAAAACTCAGACTGAAATGAAAAACTAAGGTCTTGGGGGAAAAAGAAATAAATGACTCAAACATCTGAGAATCCAAAAAAGAGAGGAGAAAGTGTTCAAGCAAAACTGGGAAATCAGACAGTGATGATAACTCACAGCAAAATCAGAAGTGAGACTAGGACTCATCCTCATCTTCTTCAGTATCTGCTCTACTTTGGTACAACCTTTTTGAAAAGCGATGACTGCAATGTCAGAGTGTTTAGAATGCAGATACATCACAGTTTTGTATAATACAGTACCTTCCTTCTTTCCATTGCTTTGCTAACTACTCCTAAAGACATTGCTTCATTTTCTGACTGTTGGTGAGCACTGAATATATTTTTTCAGAGAAATCAGCAACGATTTGTGAATTTCTTTCCTCAATTACAGCCCATTACTATATCAGCAGGATTACAGGTGGGGTTATTTTCCCGACTCTGATATGATTCCTATATCAACAATGACTTTGATCTGCAATTTACTCATATCTACTTCCACAACCCTCTGTGAAACACCTGTCCTGGTTATATCCCCACATTCTATCTTCTCCTTCTATCAGATCACATACAGGTATGTCAAAGAGCACAAGTGTTATCCTTGGAAACTACCGTCAAGTTTCTCACAAGACTCTTATTCTTATCTTTCACTTCCTTCATTTTCCTAAGGCAATCTTGCCTGTTATTACCTTAAATTTTAACACATTTAAATGTTCTTAGATTGAGATCTTGCTTAAAACTTCTTAAATTTCAAAATATCACGTTGCCTTCTTCATGTGTTCATTGACTCTTGTTGAGAACTCCGTTTCTTGAAACACATCCCTCTACAAAAGCCACAGTGACTTTTAGGTCTGGGCACTGACACTCATTCTGGTGTCATGGATGTTTCATTTAGTCTTCACAAGAGCACATTCCCATAGCTGGCTGATTTACAAGTCTGTAAAGTGTCAGTTGCAAATATTCAACAGCAACTTGCTTTAATCTGACAACTTAATGCCCATCTTACAACAAAGCCCACGTATTTTATTTTATTCCACTTGAGGGCTTTAAAAGTTTGCTTTTTGCAACTTCTGCAAACCATTTTGGCTTTACACAAAACTGACACTGGGAAGACTCTTTACAGCAACACAGAAGGGAACACAGCACAACATAAATATAGAAGAGTATTAACTGTATGTCACAATTATAAAAGAAACTAGAGCAGGATGGAGAGGTAGGTAATGACAATAGTAGGCTTGACCACAGAAAAACCTAAACACAAAAGGGCAAGGAGAACACAACAGATGAGAAATCAGAATTAGAAGCTTAACCTGGGAAAGAGAGAGACTACATGAAAATCCTGATGATGAGAGATGACTTGAAAAGGCAACACATAAACCCAATGGATTAAATACCGGCACTACTTAGTATACAAACTGGAAAGGTAAACCAAGAAAAGATCCAGACCGGCAAAGAGAGAGGCTGGAAGTGAAAGAATAGAGGTGAGATGATAAAGTAAGTCATTTTAAGGAAGTAAAAAGAATAAAGACATTTTTGTCCTACATTCAGTGGGTATTCCCATCTCTGCATAGTATGATACAGCAAAGATACACTACTCCTGACAAAAACGGTTTCATACTCATCAATGTAGTCTTCCATATTCATCACAGTGTCTACAGAAAAACACTCACAAATTTACTTTCCCTAGCAATCCTTCACAATGAGAATATCATAGAATCATAGAATGGTTAGAGTTGGAAGGGACCTTAAAGATCATTGAGTTCCAACCCCCCTGCCACGGCAGGGACACCTCCGCATTTGCCTTTTTGTAAAAAAAACCCAAACAACAACAAAGAAACAAAAAACAAATTGAAGCACAGAGATATATTTATTTAGTAACCAAACTGAGATATGCAGGTTTTTTCAGAGTATTCCACCAACTGAAAGCAGAGGTCCCACGACCTTCAGATACAGCTTTGAACAGCGCACACTTACTAATATCAGCCTACAGAACCATCAGCTGCACACCACCTCCCAGAGGCATGGTGAAAAGCATGGTAGAGGTGACTAGTCCAGCATCACACAGAGTCTGACAGATAGTTGTAGGGCACCTTTCAGTTGTCTTAATTTAATTTTTACTATTGCATTCTTTTCAGCTACAACAGACAGCACCAAGAGGCGACAGAAAACGGCCGTTCCCTTTACTATATGGCCTGCCTACACAGCTTGGAAAATTATATTCTGGGCCTTACAAGACAAGATTCTTATGGGGGTAAAATATTTGCATATGATCATATAAATCATGTATCACAATACATACATATATGCAGGGGAATTAACTGCAGACTATTTTATTATTTCATTTCTTAATGCTTGACTGCCTGATTTTTAATTTTACTATACTTTTTTAACGTTATGAAAGCATTGCTTTCAAAAAAACAAAAAAGCACCTAGTGAAAAAGATCCCTAACGTTAACTATGAATACAGAACACACCGAGAGAACAAGGGAGCAGAAGCTGTCAGAGCCAGGCAGGACAGCCAGTCATTCTGCTAGTGCCACCTGCCGGCACAGCACCACCATACACACAGGTACCACGCTTCGCTTCCACAGCATCAGCCGTAGCTGTGGTGAAGAGCTGGTTATAATCTGCCTACAGCCGTAAAACAACACAGATTTTATTACCACTTGTCATACCCTCAAGTGCACACACAAAATACCTACTGTAACTCTTCAGCTGAAGGTACCTGTAACAGATCAATCCATTGTGTCAACCCTCTGCCCCCCCCAATCAGGAGCAATGGAGAGATCTCACTGCAAGGGAATCCTGGTGATTCACAAGCTTTTTAAATGCATGATATTTTATAAGTTGGAAAAGTAACTATAATACTCTCCTGACACTGAGAACGCAACTCAGTGTAGAACTACACTTAACACAGAACCTACAAGGTTCCTTCATCGAAGGGAGATGTCCAAGCAGACCCCTCTCCCCACACCCTTAGGAGCTCAGAAATGCAGCAAGACCAAAGGAGAATTTGCACAATAAAAATTAGTTTGACACACACTATTCAATACTAGGAAAGTTATATTCTTGTTCCTCTTCTGAAGTACAAAAATATTTTAAAAAAATATCCTTGCAGGATAAAAGGCAGGGAAGAAGTAACACAAGCTCAGTACTGGAACAGAAGCTATAAAAGTATCAAAATCTGGAATCTATTCATGAGACTCCAAAAGGGAAAGCTGCTCTATAAACCAAAAAACAGAAACTGAAGTTTTAAAAGAGGAACTAAAGTAAATACTCTACTTTGAACTGATACAGAAACAGATATTCAAGCCAAGTGACTTCAAACAGTTGTAGATAAAAAGAATAACAATGACACAGAAAGGATTATGTTGGATAAAAAAAGACTCTTTAGAATATTAGATAATACCAGAGATGAGTTCACAGACCTTTTCATATTTAGCATACGGTAAAGATGATCACCCAAATCACCACACAGATGAGATCTCAGCTTTGTCACAACATCAGTAAAGTTATACATTTAGTTTCTTACAGAGGTTCAACAGAAGTGGCTGACACAGATGTCAACTCTCTTCCTGAGCACCCAGCAATGTTATTATTATGGACCTTGGGTTTTTTATATGGTTAAGTAGTCAAAAAAAACCTCAGTCTTGTAGCTTTATCATTTTCGTATCAAATAATCCTTTTGCAAAAGGATTTGTATTTTTTTTGCAAAAGAGAATTCTCAATATTGGTCCCCTTTTTCTTTTCCTTGTTCTCCTGGTATTGCAGGTAGAACACAAACAGCTTTACTTAAAAGATCATCATCTTCCCTTTTCCAATATATGGTACAAGGTTCTTCACTGTTTCTTCACATTATAGATCCTAGTTTTATCTACTATGCATTTATTTATATGTAAATAACTGTCAATTATGAATTGGCACTCTACTGAAGTGGCTGTATTACTTCCAAACACAACCTGCATAGCAAGAGACAAAGCTGCAGAGCAGGAGTCATGAATCTCCTCCACACCTGAACCAATAAACCCTGACACACTCCGGTTGATACTGAGTATCAACAGCTCGAGTACTCGTCTGTACTAACAACCAACAACCCAGAGCCACATAGATCATACACATCCAATTGTAACTGTGCTTTCTATCTCCTCATGTTGGTTTACTACACTGAACATTAGTTTATACTGGAATTACTAGTACCCATTTATAAAAACAATTCAGGTCTTTAATACCTCCTTTGGTTTATCAGAAAAACATTGTTATGTCTTCAAGATAGCTTTGGACTTCGATCACTCCAAAGCGATTTATTACTGTCAACGCTAGTCATCAAAAGACTGTAATGAGTTTGTTAAATAAATAGTGAAAATATAAAATGATGAAACCTGCCACATGGCAAATCTAAATAATGATGAGTTAGAAATAGCTACAGCAAGAGCACTGGAAAGCATGACAAGAGAGGAAATCCCTGATAATTCTGAATTATTGTACTTTTCTGTTCACATAAACACTTGTGACAGTAGCCATGCAAACCCACAATGGAGAAGAAGGTTCCCATTACCTGTGAAATCATAGGTAAAGCATCTTACACTCACAGAGGAAATGCAAAACCCAGAAAATGGATCCATTCTCTAGAGGAAAGTGTGTTATAATCATGCACTTTTTCACTTCTGAAGTTTGATATTTCAATTCCCAACTTGAAGCAACTCCAGTCTACTGCTTGCCCTTTTTGCCTATCTTCAATCCTCAGCCTTGTCATGCCCAGTCCACCCTTTTCCCTCCATCTTCTGGGTTCTCTGTGCTCAAATCTTAATCCCACTTCAGTTTTCCTTTCCTAATACAACCCAATCCAACCATCTTTCCCAATCAATCCTAATTCCATTCTCAATACTTCAGCCATTTCCAGCCCATCCCAGACCCTCATCCAGGTCATCTCCCATTCCTTGACTCATAGTGCTGGACATCTTCACAAAATTTCCCATCCAAGTTCGTTCTCCTCTCCATTCTTTCCCTGGACTCTGCAAAGTTTCTAGATCTGCTGACAACTTGATCAATCAATCCCAGTCTTTCCTCTTTACCTCAGCTGTTCCTTTCATCTGATCTCAGTTATTTTTTAAACAAGTCAAACCCTTCTTTTCTCTCACTGACTTTGATTCTTACATTCTGCTTTTTTTCCTACAGGCCCAACTCCCAGTGCCATTCTCTCTCTTCCATTCCTCCCGCTGTCACTCAGGTCACTTGTCACAATCCCCAAGTCCTTTCTTAGAAGCAGCCAGGTTCCAGAGAGGCACGTTCACTGGGAACAAAGGGACTGTTTGCTCTCCATTGTAATACTCAGACAGCTCTGTTGGAGAGCAACTTCTATCAGCAATGGAGAATGCTTCACTTTCACATTCCTTACCTGCAGCACAAGGCACTGCCATAGCCTCAAGCATGCTTGCTAAGCACCAAACCTTCATAAGACTTTACCAGTAAAGGCAGTTTTTGCAGAGCTTAGTTCAGATTTCTAACTAGGATTAAAAAATAAAACACCTTCTAGCTTGGCCAAGGTAGAGGTGAAAATTGTATCAAGAGACAGGAGCACAGCTAGCTGTCTGCAAAAAAATTCTAGTATAATTCTCCGTGTTTTTAATACAGAGCACACATTCATACATGGTGCACTAAATAGCAATGAAAGGCATTTAAAAGTTTGCAAAAGTTGAGAAGAGAGTAAGCTTGTAGGAGTTTTAGGTTACAACTTGGTAGCCATTTGAAAGCCATGTTATTCTAATCATTATTAATAACGATCACTATCTCAATCACTGGAAGTGCATACCATTACCAGAATAACACCTACCTCTCATAGATGGTTTTTAAAGTCAGCTGATCAGGAACACCTTCAGTCTCTTCAAGATGCAGTATGAGCCACGATGTTCTATACGGCCACTGCTCTGTGAGATTGATCCAACTGGCCAGTCTATCCCAATTGAACGTGATCTGATTAGCTCTCAATAAACGACCTAACAGAGCAGCAAAAGAGGGAAAAGCCACAGGTTTGTTTGTTTTTACAGCTCACAGTTTGTGATTGTTATACTTCCACATTTGCACTATAATTTGCCAAAAACAGACATAAAGCTACCATTGCATGCAAGATTAGATAGACAAGAAACAAAACAAAAGCGGAAATATCTGTGTAGTAAACACAAGGTTTTTTCACATAGCTATTTCAAATTTTAAAAGCACTATTTGTCCTTTCCTCAACTCAGCCATAGGTAGAACTGTTTACTGTCTCTTCAATCGTTATGCTATTCAGTATTTTATGAGCCAATAACCTTCCTTACCAGTGGCAAGAAGTTCTCCTGAATTAACCTGCCTGTTTGTATCCTGTCTTATATAACAAGCCTAACTTAATATACTAAATATGCATGATAAATAGCACTAAAATATTTTTTAAGTATTAAAAGACAATACATTTGGTGTATCTGAAACCCTTACATTTTCCAGGTTTTGTCTTGCAGGTTACTTTTTAAGGTAACAGCACTATGAGCTTTGTTCACATTAGAGTATTAGAAATTGAAAAATGTATTTTACTATCCCATTTCAAAATTAAAAACTGTAAAACTTCTTAAAAATGTAGTCTAGAATCATTTGCCTCCCAACTGAAGTCAGTGAAACTACGTATTTAACTCTATGTAGAATAGTCTATCATCTTTGCTTGCACTCTAAGAGTTTGTTTCAGAAGGATTTTCAAAATCAACACATGGACCGACTTGTTATATTTAGTTTACTACAAGCAACCAAAACACAATCCTGTTTACTGTACACAAACACACCACACTTACCTGTCACTGAAACAATATTTAGCAATCTTCTCATGGTCTGAGGACTGATATCACTGAACCAATCCTCTGTAACCAACAGCTTGGTCAAATCAAAAGACATCTGGCGGGTAATGGTGCGCTGCATCTGGCGTCTTCGATAAGTATCCTGGTAACGGTACAAAGGGAGCAAGGAGTACTGATTGGTATCAAAAACTTTTATGTATTTGAAACACTTCAGTTTCACTTGATTATAAAGTTAGAACCTTTGTAGATATGTCTGTGAGGTTGACACGAGATACCATAAAAATATTAACAGAATTTAATTCTGATTTAGCTGTGTAACAGTTGAACATGATTTCCATATAACCCAAGAACTGGCAAAAGTCAGACATTTTACTTCCGCACCAATTCTGAGGGGGCAAAATACTGACACAGTGATGTACTTTGTAAAAAGGTTACTAATTTCAGCATTGCCATTGTTGTTTCCTTCTGTCTCTACAAAAAGTTAACGCCATCCATTTACTAATTACATTTTAAAATTAAAGTGAAATGAAAGAGTGGTTCCTCTCCCACAAAACTTCAAGTCTCTTCCTACGGCAGCTCAGATCCCTCAGAGAAAGTCTGATGGCTTTCTAGATAACTTTTATTCAACCACTTTATGGTTTTACGAAAGATGGGGAAACAGAACAGAATGGAGGAAAGAAAGTGTGGTGGACACATTGCAGTAAAAGTCCAGTACTATAATTATCTAAATTCCTTGGTTGCTCGGTTACTGCCCCTCGTTGCAAGATCCTCTGATAAAGTGATACTGGGCATATGCACAAAAATCCAAAATATGCACATATACATAGACCATTGCTACTACCAGTATCCTGTATCACCTCGGCATTCACAGAGAGCTGAATTTAAGTATTTGTGGAAAAGAACACTTTGGTGACTAAGGAAACTTTTTCCTTTTTGACAGAGCATCAGTCTACTGATTTAAGAATGCACCTTTCCTACATGGATCATTTACATTAATGTCATAAGAATGGTCTGATAAGTCTTCCACGTTGACATCATTAAAAATGTGAAAGAAAAAAAGACTAGAAGACAAAAACGGTATTACCAGTATCTCCACTTAGTCTAAAAATCTTTCTCACCCGCCTATTGAGAGCAGTTTTGCTACCAAGCTTGGTCATGTCTCCAAGACTGTTCTGAGAAACTCTCCTGTCAACCTCTTCATGCAATCCTGTGGGAAGGAAAACAAAAGGCTGGTATTTTCTCCATTCATGTACATTTGACTGATCTATAAAATAACACTGATGATCTACAAATTATTTACATAGCTTGTTCCAAAAATCAGATTTTTGGAACATTGATTTTGTAACTTTCATATCATTCTCCTGCACAACCTTACCTGCATTATCTGTATAAGGAATATCCCCATTAGTTGTCGAAGCTACCATCAGTTTTTTGGCATTACTAAGTCCTCGGCTGTTCAGAAAAACAGGCAAATGGACTATGTTTCGCATGTAATCA
>JAOXNH010000023.1:105783329-105803230 GCA_028566575.1 Bartramia longicauda
ATAATACTGAATCTCAGCTGTGTACTGCATCCATATTTGCTGTCTTATAAAACATAATATTATTAATATCTGTATTTTTATTCATTTGTAATACTGCAATTAGGGTGGTATTTGTCTTCCATATTATTAACATATTGAATAATTTGGGCACACACAAATGCCAATAATGCTTTGAGATGCTCTGGTGTACCCTTAGTCTTCCAGTCCAGCAGAGCAAGGGTCTCCCATCAGTCCCGTTGGCTACCCACCAACCTCCTGAGCTTCTCTTATACACCCCAAGGTATTTGACATGGTGCTAGAAGACAAGAGGCTTAAAAATAAATGAGGTAGGCATATAGACAAAAAAAACCCAACACCTAGGCTGTCTCTAAAGTCAGAGGAAAAAGTCAGCTCTTCTGGAAGATGATTTATCTCACCCCAAGGGCCCATTTTAGGACATAATGAATTGCCCTCTGGAAACATCTGTCTTTGAGCACAAAAGGCTATGTGAGATGCTAAGAATATTTGTCAAGTGTGGACACCGAAATAGTTTTCTACCCTTCCTACTAGTTCTAAAGGAAAACTGGCTTGTTTTAACTGTGAGCATCACAACCTCAGCATATTACTACTGTCCACTGTGTTCAGATTCTCACATCACACTCTCATTGCTGCACTCTTTGCTTTATGGGAACTGTGTGGCACCTCCATCTCTGAGGTGGCTCTTTCAGCTCTCCTTAAAATTTGTAGTGCACAAATTAGGTAGGAGAGAAAATCAGATGTTATCTAACTCACCACATTCAAGGTGTTGCATTGCTGTCTGACTGTCTTGTCCAAATAAATCTGATGGTAAAGGGCTATGATGAAGGTGCTGCCTCTTTTCCTATCTCTTCACCTCAAAAATTACTTGGGATGGGATATTCTAGTGGAGCTGGTGAAGCAATGGGTAGATACGTAGAAAAGACTAAAGGAAATGCTCAAAGCATATATTTTCATATGTTACATTTTTTTCTTCTGACCAATGTTTCTTTATTTTTAAAAAAAGCCAAAATACAGTTATGTTGAAAAGAAGAGAAGATTTGTAATTTTAATACGGAAGTCCAAGCCAATGAACTCTGCCAAATGCATCCAGGAGGAAGTGAACACTTACCATGAACTTAAACAATAGAGAAGGTAACAATTGCAGAAAAAAAAAGAAAAAAAAAGAAAAAAAAGAAAAAAAAAGGAAGGAAACTAGAAAACTTCTTTACTATAAAAAAGGAACAAAGGAAACCAAGGTTTTTGTAATATGTTTTGTGCTGTATGAGAGAGAGAAGAACTTGATATTTTTCAAGGTGTCTCTTTGGGAGCTGGGACGTGAGGAGCTACTATAGACTGTCTGTGCTTAGTTTCCAGCACTGTGTAAAAATACCGTGCAAAGCTGTTAAGTGAGCTAAAGCACCTATTAGAGAGGGGAGCAGTCAGAGAAAAGTACTGGTACAAAACTGCAGTCACGGCGAGACAACAAAGCAAGGCACAGCTAGTGCAGTCAAACATCAAAAGGTTCGTTCGGCTTCAGTTCAGCTCTTGTGACCAGCAAGACTTAAACGTTTAAAATAGTGCATGAAAACTACTGCAGGAAAGAGAAAGCAGTTGATTGGCCTGGCAGATTACTACTGGTATAATTTTACTTTAAGATTTAGATACGTATATGGGCTGTCTGCTTATTTATCTACCTTGTTTTCTTTCCCT
The DNA here is from genome assembly GCA_028566575.1 of Bartramia longicauda. Lineage (NCBI taxonomy): Eukaryota > Metazoa > Chordata > Aves > Charadriiformes > Scolopacidae > Bartramia > Bartramia longicauda. The sequence continues at coordinate 105,785,037 of JAOXNH010000023.1, forward strand.
CTCTTTAACCAAAAAAAAAAAATAAAATTATTGGCCACCTGAATCACATTTGGTGAAAGAGAAAATATACTCACTTGAACATTGGAAGCTTTGGTATAAAAGTACCAGAATTGTGAATGGTTGGGATTTGGTGGGGGCGATGTTGGTGTTTTTCGGTTGGTTGGTTGGTTGGTTGGTTGGTTTTAATGATCTCCTTAAATTTCACTTTTAACTAAGTCCTGGCAGAACTCTTCTGACAGTCGTATAAAGTTGCTGAAGGTTACTCAGGGACATCCTCTGACTTTTTGGTGGCATGGACAGACCTAGTGGTTTGATACTGATGTGTTTTTTTACACACAAATGCTCTGAAATTCTGAAACTAAACAAGTAGAAGAAATGAAACCAACCACATTGTCTATAACACTGTATATGAATATATATTTACATACACCGTCCCTGGTGCAGTATTTTCTCACTTAATCTTCCCTCAGCATTCCCTGTTCTTCCTTTAGGTTCTTTCTTGGCTTTAATAGCTCAGCTATTATCTTTTCAGATGTGGCCCATTAATTCTTCTGTATGAATTCATGCACAGTCAGCTCTCCCGTGCTAATGACCAGAGAGGAATAATGGCTAATGCCCACTGAGACGGATGTGTATTGTTTTAGCTGCTTCTTGATTTATTGAAATCTCTCTGTACATTTCTACATTTTCAATTTTTTATAGAATCTGAGAAAAGGAAGCATCTCACAAGTCATACAAGATAATGGTTCATTTCTGGTTGTTGTGAAAATGTGGACGTTCTGGGAAGCGGGTGAGGAGATGTTGAGAAAGGGGAAAAAAAGAAAAAGAATATTTATCTACTGCATTTATAATACCAGAACAAGGAACACCTAAAGAAATTGTCAGTAAACATTAAAAACTAGAAAAAATGAAATTATTTTTCTTAGACCACATATTTTAATGGCAGACCTTACTAGGACTGGGTATTGTGGGCTGTGAAAGAACATGAATTAAGAAAAAGAAACAAACAAAACAAGGACATACATTTATCTAATGCTACCAAAACCGGAATCAGCTTCCAGTTCAAGAAATCTCTAAGATATTGCTTACCAGAAATTGTGAGGGTCATAACTAAATCTTTCCCTTATCCTTATACTCACCATTAAACATCATCTAACACTCACTGTCAGAATAGGTGGATCCTTGGTCCCATCCAGTTATACTCTTCTGATGCTGTATTAGGTTCTTGTAACAATCTGTAGGGTACTGACCATGAAATAAAACTGGTTAACGGGCAAACAAGAACCAGAGAAGATAAATCTAAAATATTTAGGAAATTATTCAATTAAGAAATTATTTCAATAAGGAACTTTATAAAAATAATTAAGAAATTAGTAAAAATTCTTCCTGACATTTCATTGTTAGTAGGGGTGGGGTTTCTGTGGTTCTGGTTAAAATTCTGTTCCTTAAATGATATGGAAACACTATTTTTCATTTTCATCCTTCCATTGCTGGATAGTGTTACTATCCTTTTTCAAAAGATTTCAGATTCTACACTTGGGCTGTGCTGCAGGCCATCTGGGAAGGAAAAATATTCTGTCTTGTATATAGCTTAAAGAGGGTTTTAAAATCCTTGAGGTAAATTAATGAATGCAGAGGATGTCATCATATATCGATGTTTCACCTTTTTGAGATTCTGCCCTTGACTATCATATTTATAAATAAATGTCACAAATGACCATTTCAGAACAGAAGGTAAAAGCTGAGAATTAATAAGGGCTTCCTGAAAAGTCAGACAACACATAAACTACAGACAAACAAGAGAGCATTTCTTTTTTCAGTACAACAATAAAAAATTGTTTAGAATTCCCAATGCTGGCAAAGCTTTGTTTTGTGAAAGCCATGAAATTACTAGACCATTGGAGGAGGCTGCTGACAAAAAAGGTCTAGCTGCCTTTGTGAGTGACATATCAGGTTATTTTCCCTTTGAAAAATACAGATTCAGATCTTACATTGTTTCCTTTTATAGTTTAGGCCATCATAGTCATTTTTAGTTCAAATAGGCAACATAACTGTGCAACACATCAGTGTAACTAAGAAGCCTATCTACAGAGGATTTTAGTGGCAACTTCACTGACTTCAAAACTCTTTTCGGCATACAATTTTTTCAGGTTGTCATGAATTTAAGAGGATTATCTGTTCATCATTTCCACATCCCTGGACCTCTGCTTTATAAGCAGCTGTCAAAAGACATGTTAGGAGCTAAGCTTTCTGTATGATAGTTTTTTGGTGGACAAGCTTTTAGCCAAAATAGTCCATTGAAGGTAAAACTATATTTAGCTAAAATCTGTCCTCAGGAATGTTGGATATAAGCAATATAAGCTACAAAGTTGGGGTTTTTTGTGTGTTTGTATCTTTTTTTTTTTATTATTTTTTGCTACTATTTCAACCTGCAAATCAGTCTAATCTTTAAGCTGATTAAACAAGAAATTGAAAAGAAAAATTTTAAAAAGCAACCAGCAATATCCTTTTTTTAGGAGATATTGCTTGTAGCAAGGAAGCAAAGGAATCCTATTTATAATTCAGCCCAGCTAAACATGAGATAAATCCTGCCTTTCCCAAAGTTATTATCTCTTCCTTCTTTCACCAATGCAGCCAACTTCATTTCTTCCACATGAGCCACCAAAGGAGGAAGGGAAACTGCAATGTATCTTCTTAAATATTTAAAGTTTTGCTTTGATATGTGCCCGAGATCAAATTTGTTGTCACATGCAACACCAGCTCAGTACATAACCACCTAAGAAAAGCACTAAGTTGACACTTGAAATATAGGAAAATACACCCAAAAATCCTTTTAAAATTATGAAGCAAATATTAGGAGGTTTTCCTCTTTTCTCTGCAACCCCAAGCAATTCAATTTATGTTTTGGGAATTCAGCCTCCAAACCATACTGCTGCTCTGAACTAAAATACTGATCTCAACAGAGGTATCTCACCACCCACAGCCCCAAGGATGCAGTGCTTTCTCTGACACTTCAGAAAAAGTGACCACCAAGAGGACACGCAGACGGTCCAAGGCACATATACAAGCAACCAAATAAATCCCAGAGTGGCTAGCAAGCAGATTCACACTCTGGTCACTGCCTGTCCTGCACACCTCTGCTGAATAATGCCATCACAGCTCAGGTACACAGCACAACTTCCAACAGTTATGTTTACATTTCTTAACCCCGAGATGATACACTCCTTTAATATACACAAAATTCCTATTAAAAAGTTTTACTGTAAAAGATAAAGGTAGATGCTGAATGAAATAGGTCTTTTTTTATAATATCGCTTTACGATTTTAACAGCACTACCATATGTATTAACGCACAAAACACCCACCCCAAACCTGTAAGTTAACTCAGTATTAGTCATGTTAGAGGTACAACAAATACACAACCATAAATCATTTCCATGTCCTATGGAAACTCACAATTCAAGAATCTCAAAGAAATTTAACAGTAGTTTCTGTAGTTTACCTTCACACAGCAACATTTGCCACTTAAAATAGTTGGAAAAGAGCAATACATAAAAATACCTCTAGGTGGCAGAAAAATTAGAAAGTCAGAAGAATCACATACTCACAAATTTGCATACACTGGTATTTAAATATATATTATTATTACACATATATAAAATCACAATGAAAATTTACTCACTCTATCAGGAATGTTCACGTAAGTTCCAGCATCAAGAAGATCCTGCACAATTTCAGTATGGCCCTCTTTTGATGCAATCATCAAAGCTGTATTTCCATCTTTATCTGTTAAGTTTACATTTGGGTTCCTTTTCAGTATTTCCTTTACTGAGTCAGTATAGCCACCCTTCACTGCTACAATAAGTGCAGTCATAGAATTCTTTAAACAGAAACAACAGATTTTATCGTACAGTGGACATACAAATCATCATTATATCAGCAGTTTAAATAACAAAAAACACTCCCTGACATTACTTTCTCATCCATCCAAATGTTACTTCAGTTTCCTATTTTTGAGTGTGCTTGCTATGTTTTTTTAAAAAGAGAAAGTACTATACTAGAGAACACTTCAAATGCAAACAGTAAAGCTAAGGTCAGTTTATTCTAACTCCTCAATGTCGCACGGTAAAGTAATTTTCTTGTCATATGGGAACACAGTATTATCAAAGCACCCAGTTCTGCCAATACCAATCACAAAGAGGTTTTTTGAAGAGCTTCAGAAATAATCATATGAACACCAGGAAGTTGTCCTAATTTTCTACTTAACTTTTACTGAGTATTTTTTTTGACAAGCATTTTAAGTGTCTTAAACAACAAAAAATTAAAATCTGTTTCATTTAAAAACAATATACAGCTGGAACCATCTAAAAATTTCCAGCTTCTGAAAAGCCACAACAGCCATTATTACTTTCAAAAGATGCCTTGTATTTGACTGACTTTTCAAACAGCACTGAGGACTAAGCTGTTTGGCTTAGGCTTGGGTACAGAATTAAGTTTGATAGTGCTAACCTTCAGAGAGCAATAACCTGAATTCATTTATGTTCATTAAAATTTACACTTTACATAACAGTTTGTCAACTGTCAGTGCGACTCCCCAGTTACACTGCATTTTTATTACAAGGCACAAAGAACTTTAAATAATCTTCACATGTAATTTGCAAGTAGTTGGGAAGTAATACACTTCAACAACACTTCATCTTGTTTCATGTAGTTCTTGCTATTTGTATTATAAAATACAACAGGACACACTGATGTATGTACCCACACCTTATCACCAGAAAATGAACAGTTACTTACAGCTCCTTCTTGATCAACATCAGCTCCCATTTGCAGCAAGTATTTCACACACTCCAAATGACCTTTCCTCGCTGCCCAAACCAGCGGGGTGGTTCCGTACTGAAAAAAACATTTATAACATTTTTATCATATCGCTCTCTGTATTTAGTATCCCCTACAGCCTTGTACTCATCTTTATTGCTTTAGTTTTTACAAAGATATAATTTGGTCTTGTGAATTAATAGAAGCATTTGAAAAGCCATTTTAATTTTTCTTTGCAGAAGTCAGCTGTAAGAATAATTTTTCTATATAACCTAAGACAACAAGATTTCCAATAGCTAGGAAAACAGAAATGTGCTCCACTGAAATAATCATCTTCAGCATACCATGGAAAAACCTCTTGCAAGTATAATGACTTACTCTCGCATGCTAATTCTAAACTCATGGGCAAAATATAACAGGGGGTGTATTTCCAGTTAGAAACTCACACTTTTTTTAACAAAATTTACTTTTACAAGTAATGTATCAAGCATTAAAGACATTACATATTATATAAATATAACTTACTTTGTCAGAGCAGTTCACTTTAGCTCCATATTGCAGTAAGAGATGTACTATATCTGAGTGGCCCCGTCCTGCTGCCCAAATAATTGGATAAACACTGTATTGCTTAGAATTTAAAAAAAAAAAGTCATAGCGTTAATTATTTTTCATGAACAATATAGATCACAATGCTCCAAGAGACAATAAACCCATAGAAGAAGGAATATACAGAAATAGATCTAACCCCATATCAATAACTGTTGCTTAGTACGTTGTCTAGATGTTATCTAGTAAGACATCTACCGTTTTTGAATCCATTTTGGTTTATAACTCCTTAAACAAGGTTTAAAAATTCACATCCTTATCTTAATATAATCATTCGTAATGTAAGAGAGAATCAACAGACAGCTATACAATATCCCTAAGTAACCAGGGCTGGCAGACAGTCAGGTCATACATGCAGAAGCTGCATCTGCAAACCAGATGAAATCCACCCCCAGAAAGGTAAATCATCAGGGTTCTTCCCTGATTCTTCACTGTTGCCTCAAACACCAGAGCACTGACACTATAAACAAATTGTTCATTTCACTTTCAACATGCCTATACTTTTATAGAAAATGCTTATAAAATAAAATAAATCTCAGTATCTTAGTTTAATTCTCTCTCAAATGTGTGGCACACATTTATATAATCTACTCCATTTGGTATCTATTCCGAAACAATTTGTTTTAATTGTTGTTTCCAAATTGCACATATTAGTTATTCCATTAACTTAGACACAGAAAAATAACAACTGTTATACAAGTAGCATTAGATACACCGCTTATCTTTTCTATTATTTCCTCTCCTGCTAATTTGAATCTCATTAAAAGCTACACATTTAATTGTCTTAACTAAAAAAATTAAAATTAATTAAAAACAGTGGCTGTCATGCAGATTCTTAAAGCAATCCCTTTATTAATAAAGTACAGTGATTAACATTACATTGCAAAAAATGTGAAATGTTTAATCAAGATAATAAGATGAGTGTACAATTCAGGCCTTTAACATTTGGGAAGAGGGGATGTTTAAGACTAAAACTTACCATTCCTGTGATGTTTGGATTTGCTCCTTTCTCAAGCAGCAGTTTAGCTACTTCAGTACGGCCTTTATACGATGCCCACATCAGGGCAGTCCATCCTCCCTGGCAAGCACAATTCAAATAAATGTAAAAAACAAAAAATACTCTTCAGAAACCTAATCAGTGACTTTTATTTCATTTTGTATTTGTCCTAAGACTGTTTTTCAAGTCCAAAATATAACAAGGACTGACCACACAGCCATTTTAACAGCACTGAGTACATAATTTAAGAATAAAAGAGCTTTGGTTTGTTTTACAGAACGGAAAATCTCCAACTCCCAAAATTGTTAATATTACTAAAAAGATGGAAACTGCTTTATTTTTACAATAGGACAACACATACCAAATCCCGATGCTCCAAACTGACATTATAATTGAGTAGCTCTGCTACAATAGCTGCATGTCCTTCTTTAGCTGCTGAAATAAGAGCTGTCCAGTTATCCTAGAAAAAAGAAACAGCATTTTTAAGTGATATGCAACGTTCTCTCTCCGCTCCTCAGTTCACTGCAGGTTAACTTAAAAATTTTATGCAGGAAGCAACATCTACAAAGGATCAGAGAACGAGGTCAAGAGACTGGGAACTGCTGGGTGAGGAGAAGATGGCAACCAAGACCAGAGAAAACGCTGGTGGTCTGTCTCCATATACAGTGAGTAACACCAGCCAAGGGGTTAATACACAGGGGAATTTGGACCACAGCTTCTTAGATTTATGACCACTTCAGAACATACATTTCCTCTTGCATTACAACTTACCTTATATCCGCTATACAAATCATGTCCAGGTGCAGACTACTGTTTTATGTGCTATACACATATAAATATAGAAACGGTTTGTACAATAAATGTTCTTCAGATAAGTATAGAAACTGTAACATAACATTAACAGTAGATGAAATAAAGTATTTCCAAAAATAGAGACGTTTGCTGGTGGTTTTTTTTTTTTTCATTTTATTTTTAAAAAACAGGTTTCATACCAGACCCTGCCTGGGTATCTACATGGCTACAAATAAACTAAGTGCAGAGTGAAAAGAACAAGAGCAACAACCTTTTCCTGTTTATCACTCTTCATTAAAATACACAGACCTTTCAAAACTTCTTAACAACACCTCTGTCCTATTTTTGGGAATCTTTCACCTAAAGTCAACCCCTTTTGCAAAGGCAGGAAGGCAATATATAAATTTGCAACCCTTCTCTGTCGCTGTTCTGACTTTCACCCGAAATAATCTTTTAACCTAAATTCTCCCTCAATATTTATTGAAAACACCAAAATCAAGAAAAAACCAACATACTACAACATCACTTTGACCCACCTTTGATGTTTTATTTCTCTATTCTGCCTACCTTTTTACGTCACAACTACTGACAATCCCATTACAGCTTCCTAATATTTCCAGAAGAAACAGCAGCAGCATTTAGCAGAGACCCTCAAACATTTACATCATCCGAAACACCCCTATTCTTTACAAGGGATCTTAACAGAGCAATACAGAGCCAAGTAATTTTGGGTTAAATTTCTCTTATATATCATCATTTTCCACCTTTTTTTTCCTCCTCGACATTCACCTAAATACCTTCTCTTTGCCTGCTTCTTCAAATTTCTTTGTCCTCTGTTGTTAAGTACCATCATATAAAGCACTAATACTTACTGCATCTTCCAAGTTGCAATTAGCTCCTTTCTTGAGAAGCTCCTGGACAATTTCTAAATTGCCTTGCTCAGCAGCCAACATGAGTGGAGTCTGGCCATTCTGAAATGAAAATGATAGCAAAGTGATGCATTGACAAGTGATGCAAATGATGCACATACACCAATAAAAGGCCAAACCTACAGAGAAACATTGTTTCTGGTTTTTAATTGCCAGTGAGATACACTGGGTTTCAAACCAGGCAGTGATCTTGCAGTAAAAATGGGTAACATGATATTAAACCCTGTCCCATGAGAGATAAAAATAGCCAAACCAATCAAAAGTTTCAGATATTAGAAATCGTTCAAAAAAAGAGAGTTACATTGTTAAATATTTATCTGAATCATTTATCTACTGCAGACATCTCTAGTAAAGCCTGTTACATTTTTACATCTTGAAGCAACACAGTCAGAGTTTATAAATGAATAAACAAACAAACAAATCTAGCCCAGGAACCACAATGGCCATTAACACACACCCACTGATTCAAAGGAACAATAAAATTTCTTGCTGAAGGCTTGGAAAAAATAGCCGAGTTCTATACCACACTTTGGGAAATCACGCCTGACCAACCCGACTGCCTTCCGTGATGACATCATTGGCTCAGAGGATGAAGAGCCAAGATGTTGTTTATCCCATCTCTAGCCAGGCTTTCAACACCGTCTGCCTTAACATCCACACAGACAAACCGAAGTACAGGCTAGATAAATGGACAGTGAGGTAGACTGAAACTGGCTGAACTGCTGGGCTCAGAGGATTGTGATCAGTAGCACAAAGTCCAGCTGGAGGCCAATCACCAGTGCAGCAACACAGGGTCGATACTGGGGCCAGTACTGTTTAACCCCTGTATTAAGGACACAGTGCACCCTCAGCAACTTTGCAGCTAACATGAAGTTGGGAGGACTGGCTGATGCACCGGATGCCTGTGCTGCCATCCAGAGGGACCTCAACAGGCTGTAGAAAGGGGTGAACAGGAACCTCATTGATCTGGGTGCAAGTGTTCATGGTTCTGCATCAGGGGAGCTGCCCAGGGTGTCTGTGAAGAGAGGCTGGAACTGCTCCATGCCGACACAGCCAATTCCAGCCAGCTCCAACCAACCTACCTCAGGACACAGGACTAGGCAACATCCAGAGGTCCCTTCCAAGCTATGCTTTAGCAGTACACATGAAAATCCCTGGTTTAGCACGAGCATTCCTCTTATCTCCTTCTGAATAGTTAATAACGTTATCACTGGGATCGCCTTCCACAGGTGCATAACATAAATGGGTGATAAACTGAACTGATCTCTGGGCCAGAGGGGTTGTGGATGGGAAAATGATCCCCCTTCTGTACAAAGTGTCCTAGAGTTGTTGAGTGGTTCTGGTATTCTTAGAGAGACGTAAAACTTTTCTATTAGGGTATTAAAAACATCCTTCCCTTTTTGCTAGGAGATTCTCAAAGATAGCTTCAACTATTTAGCAGATCACAAAGATTTCACCAACAAAGAACCAAAAGACAATCACTATGCCTGTTGCGCTCAGATTAACTCTCAGAAGTTGTCCAAGAGTCTAGAGGTGCCACACCACCTAAATGCCCATATTTTTCACAAGCACATCAAATACTGTATATCTGTACATCACAGTCAAGTCTAAGTATTGGAATATCCAAATTACGAAGGGGCATACCTGTACCTTTTCAGAGAAGTCATTCAGTGATGATACCTTACAGATTAGCTCTCTTGCAGCTCATGAGAACAAAAGATTCTGAAGATACAGAAGGTACTTCAGTATCAAGAACAGAAGGAAAGGCACAAAGGAAACTGCAGGCTTTTTGGATCAAAGTGTTATCACACAAGTCAAGCATTTATCATTAGCTGTTAAGTAATCAAAGTATTCAGTATTAGAGAGAGAAGCACATGGGGAAAAGAACACACAGGGAAGAGACAGAGACTGAGACTTGCTCCACTTCACTGAAACTCCTGGTGCTACTCCAACAAAACCATCTCTACAGAAACTGACTGGAACATCCCAGCTTTTCTGGCAACCAATCACAGTCAAGATATAAAGGGTTGGTAACAATGTGGGTGATCCCACCATTGGGCAAGTCACTGCAGCCTGGGAGGTCCTGGCACTAGCAAACCCTGCCTTGCCAGCAATTTTTTTTAGACATACTCTGCTGGTGCTGACATTCCTGTTTTGGTATTGAAAAGAAGTCTTTGCAGGTCCAAAACAGGAAACAAAATTGACCTCAATGCCACTGAATTCCACACACTCAAACAAAACTCCTATTATTGGTAAATATAAACAGCCTTGCCCCATCACAGGTTTAAAACTGACAAAAACCATACCTGTCTCCAGAAATTACCTTCTCCAATACAATGTATCAGAAGACTGAAAAAATTAGGTATCAGGGAAGTGACCTCTACAAAAAAGGCAGTTACTGAAACCCAGGAGTGCACTTTGTCCCATCGAGAAGAATGAATTAGAAAAGAAGGTGAAGGCACTGACACTGTTGATAGAGTTAACACAGACTATTTGTCTGATTTTGACCATGTTGTTGAAAGGAATTACCAGCAGAGGGAACAGATTATTCCTCTCAGATACACACGAACCTCACCGCCTGGCATGCAGTGTGTATGCTTTGAAACTTAAAAATTCTCCCATCTCAAATACCTACGCGCATACACAGCACAAAATGAATGTGCTGACATGGGAAGAAAACTATTTTAACTGAAACCAGATCTAATAACTACAGCAAGGCTAAATTCTGTACATTGTTTTCACATTTGCATGATATTTTCTGGTTTTGAGTAATATATGCTTTTTTTTTTCCAAAAATGCTCTTTCCATCTTATGCAGGTATAAAAAAATAATGCAACAGAACATGCATTTTCTAAGACTTACTTTTGAAAAATAATTTTAAAAAAGTAATTGCAAAGCCAGCCTTCCATACACTACAAGACAAAAAACTGCCTGGACTGTCAGACTCAACAGGTAATGGTCAACTGTTCACAGTAACTGGTGCCCAGCTGAGGTGGGTTGACTCGGGGCTAACATCTCAGCATCTTCATCAACACCCAGAACCACAAAACAGAATGTGCCCACAAGCAAGCTGACAGACTGCCCCGAGCTAGGGATAGTGGTCCATATGCCAGAGGACAGGGATGCCATTTAGAGGGAATTCAATAGGCTGGAGAAACGGGCTGACAACTCCACTGAGTTTCAAAGGCAAACACAGAGACTGGAACAGACCGACCCTCTGCAACAGTACTGGTTAGGGCCCACCTGCCCATGAAGCCACGCTGCAGAAATGGGCACGGGGTTCTGATGGACAAAGAGGGCCAGGAGTCAGCAGCACACCCCTGCAGCAATGAAGGCAAATCAAATACTGGGCTGCATTAGCAAAAGCACAGCTAGCCCTCTACTCAACACTGGTGAGGCTGAATCCAGAATACAGTGCCCCGTTTTGGGCTCACAACAAAGACTCCCAACAACAGAGAGATCGACAAAGTGCAGAGACCAGCAATGGGGTCACTCAGATGGTTCCGAGACTGGAGCATAAGACATGCAAGCAGGAAACGAGAGCTGGACTTGTTCAGCCTGGAAAATGGAAGAGTAAGAGGGGAATTGACATCAGCCTTACACTACCTAGAGGGAAGGGGAATCTTAGAAGTCAAAGGAGTGGTTAAGCACTGCAGTATTTTTTAAAGAGGCTGCAGGATCTCCACCTTTGAAGACTTTCAAATTTTTCTTGGGTAAGCTCCTGAGCAACATAATGTAACTCTGAAGTCAGCTTTGCAATCAGGAGGAGACTGAACCTACTGACCTCCAGAGGTCCCTTCTTTCCTGAATTTTCCTATGAATCTGATTCTCTGAAAAGGCTACGTAAGTCAACAAGGTTCCAGTTCTACAACACTGTTTAGGAAATCAGAACTAAAAAAACCACATAAAAAACTGATGATACAAGCTGTGAGTTCAGATGAAAGAAAAGTCATTACGCTTACAAATCAGAAAATCTACTACAGAAAATGAAATCAGTCAAATCACCTGAGCTTATTTGTAAAATACACAAAAGATATAATAGCACATCAAGATAACCTGAATTTCAAACATTGTGCAAAACAGTGTAGACAGTTACTAGCAACAAATATTTGTATGAATCAAACCTCCCAAGAAACTCTCAGGAATCTTTAGTGCAGTATAATGAAACCACAGCACATTTGCCTAAATTGCTGGTGGTGATGTGCTCAAATCAGACTAAACAAAGCAGCAGCTGACAATTATCACACTATCCCAGGATTCCCAATAATCCACATTCCAACTCCCTGCTGTGCATCAAGACTTCCTGTGTAAAAGTTATTTAATGCTGGTAAAGTATTAAATACAGGTGAAGTCATTTAATACTCCTTGTTACATCTAGGCTTACTTTGCAGATACATATATTTTCATCCAGATGAGCATCTGCTCAGAGTAAACTGCAATATATGCTACTCTACGGATCATATAACAAAGCTTCTCTTGTCTGGAAACCAGGATGTGGGGCAAGAGTTGTTATCATCCTAGGTTTCACTCCAAAATGGACATGGCAAGAATGCACAGGCAGCTGGGTCTCTGAACTAAGAAACAATTCCTAGTCACAGAAATACAGGTATAACCTCCACCTACAAAGTAAGAATGGAGCTGCATTTTCCAGCTCAGAACACTCAGAAAACAAATACAATGAAAGATGCTGATGTCATGACAGAGACTGAATACTTTGTGTCCAGTCAGGGCAAAGGTAAGCAGTCAGTTGAAAATAAAACTGAAATTTATTAAATAACAGCAGTGAGATCTCACTAATTATTCATTCTGTAAGTAATAAGCTGCAATATGAAATTGACCTTTCAAGAAAAAAAACATCTTACCTCATTTCTCTCATCTACATCCCTGCATTTCTCAAGAAGTGCTTTCAGAGCAGGAACGTTTCCTTCTTCTACGTAGGTCAACAGACTCTGACTCATAAGGCTTGCCATCTTCACACAGTATTTAAAATGCTTCTATAACAAAGCTTATCTGTATGTCAGGAAAGGGGAAAAAAAGAAAAGCAAAGCATAAGTAAAGACTGTGAGTTAACTGTGACATTAGAAAGTATGAACTGTACATGCCAATAAGTTATTGGTTGGGTACAAATACCCGCTATTCTCCTCAACATGGCGCTGGGGAGACGTGTGTTGATGCCCTACACTTCCATGAAACATTAATTGCTTAATCTTTCTTGGTATTAGAAAATTACAGAAATTATTCGAAATCCTAGGTATTTTCTAAATATGTGTTTTGAATGGAATGTATAGTAGTCTCCATTTGCATAAATTTTGCTGCATATATAACATGTTACATACTTCATATATTTTATTTACAATATAACCCTTATCTTTTATGTACATCAGCAGAACATGCGAGACTATTCAGCATTATGAAACACAATGATAACATCTGAATTGCAGCCATATGGAACTCTGAGGAACACCATTTATTAAATCAGTAATCATCAACTTCAGCCAGACATGTCTGCATGTGATGGCACATTGTTAACTTGCTAGTCAAACTTAACATAGCTTCTGTCGACTGATTGTATGTTTTTAACCTCTAATATGTAAGACAGGAGTTTCTTGGTTAAGGCAGACCATTAAGAACTATTTAAGACCTCCTAAAAAGCTGTGGGCTAGAACCAGTAGTATTAGCGCACCAGTATGGCTCCAGAAACTGAATTATTCATTGCACCTAAATGAAATTTCACCAGGTGCAGAACATGTTGGGGGGGCTAAACACAAGAAGCACCCACCTCACCTGTCTCCTCACCAGTGGATAACAACTGCTCTCTTTCTGGATTTTCCTTTCATGATACCAGTGTAACAGCAGAGGAAAAACTCAGATTAGTGTTAGCTAAAGCCTACTGGTTAGGCTATTCTCTAGCAGGCACTAGTGGCTTTCCCAGCCAAATGTTCTAACTCTTATCCTCACATAAGAGCAGCCAGTGATTCTTTCTGGACTCCCAACTGAAGTGAAACATTAGCCAAAAAGAGATGAAAGGAAGCCAGCAGGAACTTCACTATGCTTAGCACACAGAAGTTAGTTTTGATTTAGAGATTTCAATCAAACAATCTAGCTCTGCTTTAAATTGTTTGCACAGACTATAACACTAGCGCACCATCCTTTCTCCTTTACCAAGTAAGTACATATAGACAAATACACCATTGTCAGGCTATCTTAGACACAATCTGCGCTCACCTACAGCACCACAGCCATCACAGGACCTAGGTATAGAAATAACTTGTTCATAAAAATTCCAGCAAAACAGCCAACACACCCAGTTCAGGTAAGAGGACATTAGCTCTGGGTACAAGAACTTTAGGCACACACGAACATCTAGTGACAAAAGAAACTATACACTAGGTACATGTAGGTATGTAAACAGAAGAACACAAGAGGGAGGAGAGAGGAAAAGGAAGGACTGTGACTCCCGTTGTTAAATTTGGGCTTAAAACTCAGGTTGCAGTTTAAGAGACAAATTCCAAAGACGACTTAGACATCTCCATACTCTGAAAGTACACATACCATGTAAAAATACACAAATCAAATGGTATCAGGCATTGTTTAAAATCTAAATCTAAAATCAGTTTGAAAAAAAAGAAGTCTGACATACAAAGCCCAGCAACAGTTTTAGAAGGCACTGCACAAACAGCCAGCCTCTCCCACAAGAAAATTATAAATAAACTAAGAACACAAAAGGTCCATCACATTTACCGTAGAGCCAGAGTACCATCATGGAAAGGCGGGTGAGCAGTACAACAGTGGTGTCATATAATTGTCTTTATTTTTTCCAGTAGAAGGAAGAGCTAATTGAGAGGTTGCAAACTTAAAAAAAACTAAACCACACCAAAACAGAAAGGCTGAAAAGAAACAGTGATTGTAGTGACTCGGTGCCCACACAGAGGCTGCCACTGCCATTTCAGATACAAAAATACCAGGAAAGTCAACATCTTGCCTGGCATCCAGCTGCCAGTCCCTAACAGTCTGCCTCCCTTACAGCCTGCACCAGTACCTTACAGCCATATGCAGACGTCTTGGATAATTTTGGGCACCTAAAGCGACATTAGATAGTCACATGAAGGCACCTCACATAATTTTTTACATATTTCAACAGAAATTCATGAAAACATGATTTGCCACTAGCTCCACTGCTACCATAGACATTTTCCAACTTCCCTGTGCAGTGTCCCAGCTTCTCTCCTCTAGCTGCATCTTAAATCCCTGTGCTATTTTCCATACCAAATACTAAATTGAAAACTTGGTGATTAAAATCACTTTTGGTGATTAAAAATCATCACCAAAACACGACTACAATGTCTCACCAAGTAAATTATGCTCTGCAGTTGCTATCAAAATTTTGCCAATTAATTCTTAGCTCAGAAAAAAGCATTCAGCATTGCTTCCTCCTCAAAGGAAGATTCCTCCCTTCATGTTCCCTACTGCCATATTTCCAAAAGGCAAAAGCAGCCCTGCTGCTCTGCAGATAAGTATCCTGCTTCAGAAATTACTCCTTGAACTCCGGTTATTGAGACAGCCCACCTTCTTCCTTAATGTAGATCTGCATCCTTAAAGGCAACTTAAACGTCTGACTAAGAGCAAAATAAATCTAGCGCTGCATTTACAAACCCCATGTTAATATTACTCTTTTAAAATGGTAAGAGCTTTGTAAGGGTGAATCATCACCAAGTATATTAATATTCTTTGTCACCTACACTTCACTGTCACACAATATCCCCATCTAAGAATTAGTAACAGTCTATTTTATAAAAACAAAACCAACAAAATAAAATATTACAATTATGAATTTTATATCCTCATGCCTTCATTTGCTACTTCTCAGACAAGCTTCTTGGAGCATCCCAAAGATTAACATAACTGGAGCAAAATAAAGAGGAAAAAAAAAAAGGGGGGGGCAAAAAAAACCCCAAACCACCAAAAAATGAAACCAAAACAAACCTACCAACCTGCCAACAAATACATATAAGAAAGGCTGGTGTTAATATTTTTGGAAGCTTTATTTCACCCTCTGCCCCCAAGAACAATAAACATGCCTGAAACTAGGCTGAAGTTAGTTCATGATATTTTCCCTCGTGACAGCAAGTCAATATAAACTGAGCACAGCCACAGTCCACCTTTTTGTTCAATAAGATTTATGCTATTATGTTATGGAAATTGTCACCCACCGTATGGGTGCTGGACACTACGGTGCGATTTCTTCCAATGCTTAGGACTTGTTTAAATTATCATAAATGCTTTGAATCGAGACTCCGAGGTACAGTCTCTAGCTAGGCAAGTAACTTCATTCTGCACACACACACACCCCCCGCAGTAGAAAAAGCTCCCGAAATATATATTCATGCTTTTCAAAACCAACAACCCTAGAACAAAAAAAAAAAAACCAATAGCTTATCCTTTGCAACAATAAAGGATGAGAACTTAATGCCTGCCAAATTTTGTAAATCTAGTGAAAAACCAGTACCATTCAAGAGTATCCAATACATATACGGTCCTTAATTGCTCAATTAACAGTATTTACTTTGTTCTTTGCCACAGCAGAAGTATTTTCACGGTCTATTACAAAAACCTCAAATTAAAACCAGGAGCCCATTTGGAAATTGATCCCCTTTCCAATAAGGATTAATGTTGTTACTTTTTTCCTCCCATCAAAGCAAGCCATCCATGAACCTGCTCTTCATTCCCAATCCAACCTTCCAAGCTTGGAAATCTCACAATGCCCTCAGGCAGCAAATGCTGGTATTTTAGAAAACTAAGAACACAACAAGAACTATGAAAAGCTATACTAAGAGCACAAACACTTGGGTGAAGGTAATGTTTGCACAAGAATTAACCTGTTTTTGTAAGGCTCTCACATCTCGAGCTGAGGCAGATGTTATCACTGTTTTGGAAAGACTGCAAAAATTTGCTGATTTACAGAAATGCAGTACCAATACTGACTGCAGAGGTCCTGATAACTCAAAGCTGCAGATATTTAATGTACTCTCAGAATCCAGTTTCTAACTACATAAAAAAAAAAAAGTTACTACACACTAAGTTTTCCAAGTATCTCCATCATTGTCATAGGTCTCCTCTGTACTTTGTGTTAGCTGCGATCATTCAGGAATAAATATCAAAATTGGTGAACACTACTAGCATTAATCTTTCTTTTCTTGCTTTGTTTTCAATAGGTAAAATTTGTAGTGAATGACATAAAATTCATATTTTTCACCATAAAAAAAAAACCTGCTGCCTTCTTTTTAAGATGGTGCCTTCTATTTCCAGATACAAAAGCTACCTTCCCAACATGCAGTACTGTGACACATCTTTCCGTTAACTGTAAAAGGAAATAATTACAGTGCTGCTGAAATCTGGGCATGTACACAAAAGACAGGGACACATGCAGCATTTTTCCCTTAATAACTGGAAATGCCACCTTTCCGGATGATAATTTAAAGAAGTGTAAAATACAGAAGAATTGTACATATAAAATTTATTAATAAGTCGGTTTCGTATTCTCACACATTTTCATACTTTATGATGGCATAAAAAATGAAAAACGTGTTGGAACATCACCTTTACTCATGCTGAGAGAATCTTGCTAAGACAAGCACTACCCATCCTTTATGACACCTTACTGTAATCACTTGCTAAGTGGATATCTTTCATAAACATTAAGAGATCACAAGTCAGGCATTACATGAAATGGTAAATATTTAACTATTCTTTCTATATAGGGACTGAGTCAACAAGGATTCTGTTTAATAAACAAGTTTTCAACAGCTGAAGTGAGCCTCAAACATATTTATTCCTAGTATTCAGAGGTGAAAAGAAATAACAAACCTTAAGTTTCCATAAGCAGTCTACACCCACACCTCTCCTCCACTGCCTGAAGTTCCGCTATGACTAATGACCTTATGCTGATTTTCAGCTTTTCCTTATTTATCTGGGAACATTTATTCTATTTCTCTTAGCCACGCTCCTGTTATCCAGACAAGAAATATTTTAATAGATTACTTTATTTTTTTGTT
>JAOXNH010000023.1:105826169-105847682 GCA_028566575.1 Bartramia longicauda
TTGCATTTTCCTTTCCTCTTAAAAACTTTTTCAACATATTATTCCAGTGTATTTGGAAAGTAAAAGAAGCAATTGACTCAAACAGTTCCTCTCCTGAAGCTCAGTTTCTCCAGTTACCTACCAGTCTGGAAGAGGGCTTTTTGACATTTGACTCAATTATTTCATAATATTTTTATTTCCCCATCAATAACAATTTTAAAGAAAATCTTTGAAAACAACAAATTTTGCTGCAATACATCCCATATCACTGATGTCAACTTCAAACATTAGATGTTTATTTTATGCTCAATTAGAAACAGCTGAAGACATGAACTCCATAATCTCTTGCTAGAGTAGAAAGACTACAGCAAGAGTAAGTACACATTTTATTAACTAGCATTTTAATAAGTATTAATTTTAAGTAATTCATTTTAGTAACAGATGATTTTTCTTAAGTGCAAAGAATAGCACTGCACAACTCAAAAGCATAATATCCAGTAAAACTTTTAAGGCCCCCTCATATTCTACTCATACCATCAGAAGTTTAGATGAGGTAAAGTGCAAGGAAGGTCCTAAAAAAAAGTTATTTAGCAAACTGAAAGTACAGAGTTGATAGAGCTTATTTTCTTTGGTATTTTATCAAAGGAATGCTAGCTCTGCACTGCTAGTAAGTGCATGAGGAGAAATCCATCTGAAGTATTAGAGGGAAAAAGAACAACGAAGATTATTCATTTTTCAGACAACTCCTACTCTTTACAGACAACGATACTGGTGCATAAGAGCACAATATTCTAAATTATTTCATTCCACAACAAGCCCCAGAATTACTATATCCAGACAAGCTGAAAGCATTTCATTCATTGACCAGGAATGAAACCAGCAGCTGTAAATGAGTCATGCTGCTCTGCTACACTAAGGCTTTCTTTATTGCATTGTTTCCCACAGATTCTCTCTCAAAAGAATTATGAAACAAATATGTAAAACTGGAAAAGAGGAGGAAGCTGATGAAATCTGTTTTGTGAGGCCCTTCCAAGATGTCAGCTTACACAGAACAGCAAATGCTTATTTATGTGTTGGATTTTTTGGTTTGTGATTTTTTGTTTGTTTGGTTTTTTCCAAATAATGCAAGTTGAAAAGCAAAACGTTCTATACCAACTATTCATGTGCCTTAAACCAGTGACTATAGGTGTTATCCTGTCGGTCAATTAGAACTTTTAGTAAACAAAGACCAGAAACCTCAAGTGTCAGCCATCATACTCTGAAGACACTGCTGTGAATGCCATCTACTATCAACATCACTCTGGGAAATCTGAAACTCAATACATTTGTTTTTCCTTCCTGCTTGAATAACATCAAGCAAATTACTGATAACTAACCACAGAAAAAGGCTTAGAATAGCTTTTCAGATATGCCAAAATAAAAGTATCAAAAAAAAATAAAATCAGGGATTGTACAGACTAGATTAACTGCAAATTTTAAAAAAACAAAAACGTCACTGCTCATTAAAACATTATCACTCTCCAAAAAAACTTACGTTTCACTCAGATTTGTTCAGGAGACCGCGATCTCATTTGCAACAGTGTCACAACAGTGTGCTTAGATTTATGGTAAGTTTTGTTTCTCAAAAACAGAGACATCGTTCAATATACTTTGACAATACTTTGTAATATTTAATAATGTTTTCCTAAGGCCTCAAGAGGGCACTGTCACTTTTTAATACATGCTTAGCGTGCAGCATCTCAAATGAAAGTCAATACATACACTTTCTTTTATTTGTTTTAATATATGTACTTACCTAAAGTCCATGCAAAATAATACTTGGGTCTGGCAGCCATAAGAGACACGTATAGGTAAAAAAATCTTATAGGCCATGATGCTGTAGCTCTGAAGTTATCATCAATGTTGTATTCCACAGGCAAAGTCTTCGTAATAGTCATGTGGAAGAGTAAGGACAGTCCACAGATTAAGAGTTTCTGTGCCACAGCTATCTGAAAAGTTAAAGATGGGAGACTTTGTAAGCTTCGGGTTTTTGTTAATCCTCTGGAAACAAAGGCAAGTTATAATTGCCCTTCCCTAACAGCTGTATATATGTGCCAAATTTTCAGTAATACATACTACCACTGGTAACATTTTGTAGAGGCTCAAGGTATAATGTTACCTTGATTAAGTTGTGAGCACCACTTCTGGCAAACACAGCAAATTCAATCTGACTGCAAGGAGCCTCTAAAAACCCTTCCAATAAATGGGAACATCTTTTGCAACTCCGTATCAATCAACTCTTAGATTATTGCAGTATCTAAATTATAAAACAACTAAAATACTGAAATAGTTTATGAATTTACAGCCAAAATACCTCACGTTCTACATAGACCTGTTTTCCCAACTGGATCAATCAAGCTATAAAGGTGTCAAATAGTCTGCTCACTGAGATGTAAAAATCTATTGTTCAGGTTGGACATGGACTCACATTTTCTCAAAATTCATTTTGCCATAATCACCACATTAAAAAGTACGTATTTTTAGGAAAACATTTCTAAGGTTCCATTGTAAGACACACAGAGCAATAATGCATGACATTGAGTCTTTTAAGTCTGATCCACATCCCAAGGGCAGATACTTCGTTCTACGCAAGTTCCTAAAGTACCACACTAACCAAGCACCTACAAAAGAAGTTTGAGAGCTGGTTTATTTAAATGTATTTTTCAAGTTTTGATTGTAAGTAATCTTGATATTTAAAGTTAAACATTACTGTTTTAATTTACATTACAACTCTACAAACAATAAACTTGGTAAGAAAACAATCAGCCTCGCTGTTTTTCCTCTGAAGCATCACAACAAAAAGATAACCAGAATCCTTTTTCTGTCCATCCTGCTTCCAGTATACCTGCCCAAACTTGCAAAGACAACATCCTGCTTTAATTAGAGTGCAGCTTCACACACCTAGTTCCAAAATAAAGAGTAATTCTATTCCATGGTACAGAGTGGAGCATTAAGCACCCAAGTGAAAATACAGATTTCTGCGAGACGCACAGTAGCACAGAGTCCCCCTGTCCCACAGAGGTAAGAGGAGGTTACAACCTGATAAAAAATTAAAACTTGGAAGAGTTGTAAAAAGGTGAGGGTAACTTTGGATACTGCATATCTTTCATGTGGCTCAGAAGATATTTCAGAGGATTAGAAAACTCAGCTCATTAAAACAAACCAGCTGGATAATTCAGGAAGCAACTATCTATTAACAGTTAAAGCTGGTGTTTAATTATTGGTTTCTACGCGCTTTCTAATAAACTTGATTTTAATACTTTATTCTACTACAAGAGTTTAAAGGGCATTAATTTTTTTAAAAGCATTCCTTTGTTTTCCTAGCAGCTATTAATCCTTCTCTCTCTTTGCCAGAGCTGAGGGAAAGTTCAGTTGGCTTCACTTCTTTAGGAATTTAAATCGAAATGAGAGTTCATTAAATGAGTTATTATTAATACTAATGAATCTTTACATTTGGCATGAAATACCTGATACATGCAAAACTTAGATATTTGTAAATGCCAAAAGACATCACCCCAAGGTTCTGAAGACAGTTGCAAGGATTTAACTTCAAAGACTAAGCAATAATTAAATTAAAAGTCATGTTCAATTTACCATGAGAAGCAGCATTTACAGACTGCTAACATTAACAGGCAACTTGGAAATATAAGCATAAATGCATAAAATAGCTGGTTTCCATCTGAAGATCTCTACAAAGTCTCAAAATATGTAGTGGCAACTTATAAGTAATCTAACGTCTGTTTAAAGGCCTGGTTTTTGCCACTGCCACCAGTTTTTCCATTGATAAATAGAAATCACTAATCTGCCTATTCAACCCAAAATATGCTTAGTACCTCTTTGAAGGTTTTCAACAAAGTTTCAGCTGGAATTGAAAGCCCTTTTTTTAAGGAAAAGCGTAAGAGTTTTATTAAAAATTTATCTTAATAAAAAAATAGTGAACTCATACAGGGCTCTGCCGTAAACTGTACTTTTAAAAAAATAAACTGCAGTTTTCAATTTGTAGTTATACAAAAAATACTGTAAGAGGAAGACTGTTTTATTAAATATTTAAATGATGTATTTCTACAACTATTTTTAGCCCCAACATTTAGGTGTAGGGACAAGCATAACTTGTCCATAGCGTAGGACAAGCATACGTCCAGGAACAGCATTTCTGTTTGTTTTAGTTATACTACTGCGCTCAGTAATTATAAATCTCAGAACCCCAACCAAGTTGGTATCACTTTTATGGGTTCAGTATCAGGGATATTGGTGTCCTTAGCAAACAGGGATGGAGACAACCTCCTGCCTCTACAGAGACTGGGAGCTGCAGTGCCAGGACTGGTTTACACAGAGGCTACTCCAACCAGGGGCTGCAGGGCCAAGCAGCAGCTCTGCCCTCCCTCCGCACCTTGGCTGCAGGTTTTTTGCCTTTTTCCTTCTAGTGAGTCAGATTCAAGAAGCAGATCAGGTGAAAATCCAGCCTTTGAGCGTTTTGCCTTGTTTGGTTTTTTTAAAACGATGAATTAGTTCTAAAGCGGATCGAGTGATCTGACCCAGACCCCAAGGCAGCGCAATGTGTATCAGCACTGCTACAATAAGCACAAGACCCAGGACCCACAGCCAGGACCTACCCTATTCAGCAAGAATTCATACTTGGCTTGGCCTAAATTGGTTATTAAATCAAAATTATTAAATTAATAAAGTCTGAGGCATGTTTATAGTACTTAAGTTTTGAACACATTTACAGAGAAATAGAAGTCTTCACTTGAAACCGAAAAAATCTATAGTTCAACTACCTATAGAAATGTGTTTGGTAAAACATTAATTCACTTCCTATAAGCTTCTTTGCCAAGGCATAAATGGGTAATCACTGGATTGTACATTCACAGGAGGGCTTTACAGAGATGAAGTAACTAGTCAAAAATAAAAATTCAAAAGTTTGAAGTTTAATTTCATTCACTCTTTAAAGTGTACAACGTATCAAAACAACTGATCTGTTACAAAATTAAAAGATCATAAGCCACAGGATAACTCTGTATATCCTACTTCGTATGAGGTCAATTTCTTTTACAACAAAAAGGTAGAAAAGCCTGGCTCGTTTAGTTTTGATGACTAAAGCCTGGGCATACCTGTAGAAAAATATCAAATATGGCCAACTCTGGGAAGGTGAAAAGGTACTTAAGCTAAAAGTACCAGGACAAAAACCAAGCATGGATTCATTAGATGGGAATATAATTAGCTTGAAAGCTACATTCCTAATCAGAGACTGGAGTTCAGGAACAGCTTTCTAGTTGAAGCAATAAAGCTAAAACACTGACTGAGCTCAGGAATTTTATAAATATATTATTGTATAAACTGGTTTTATATATATATAAAAATATATATGAAAAGAAGAAAAGTACCTTTTAACCTTTTATTTGACTGAATCTGTTATTCTTGGTTGAAAATCAATAAGGTGCTCAATATAATATCAAACTATGATAAAGCCTATTATTTTGGAAAGGTTAGCACCACAGGTAAAAATTACAGGTAATTAGGCAAGAACTTTATAATCTGTAGGAAGAGTCTGGATAATAAGCAAGAAAGCAGGTATCTGCTGACAGGAATCTTGTATTTTAAGGGTAGCCATAATAAAAAGAAACTTACAAAGACAGATATTAATTTCTGAGAGCTGACACCACTTTGAGCACCAACAATTGATAGCTTGCAAAAAGGCACAATAGGAGGGATGTAAGAAAGAAGTTTTAATATGTTGACTTGATTCATTTAACATGCAATGAACACAGCAAAAATACTAAATCAAGTTAACATCATGCAGTCAACACGCAGTACAGAGGAGGAGGCCAGCATGAGCTACTTTGGTTATATAGTTTATATTCGACAAGAAATGAAACTTACTGAAACTCAGCTGGAGTTTTTTCCTTTCATTTACTACATGAACATTTGCTGATCCTCATTACATTTCAGTTTTTTGTTACCTAACAATTTAATCTTCTTGAATACAAACTTGAAAATCAAGGAACAAATTTAAAGTATTAATAAGAAGTTCATAGTATTTAAACCTTCTTCTGGAAGAAGACAATGAATATTTTAATTGATGCAGCAAATGCAATAAAATTCTATCATCCATATTTCTCCAAAAGCACAAACTACTCGCTGGTGTTATAAAATGCAGCCAGATTTCTCTAACACCAGTTGGGAGATGAAGTATCAACAGCATAGACAGCTTCTCTTTATTTTTTATTTCAAAAGCCAATGCAGCATAAATCGCAAGAAGCCCCAGGCATCTTAAGAGCAATTCATCTTAAGGAAAACTGCTTACCTGAAAGAAGAATCCATCATAGGTTTGCATTTATTTCTACTGACTGCTCAGATTGCTAGCAAGATTATGTGGTAAAGAGCCAGGAAGTCCTCCCAGGCAATCAGTAGATGCATGTCCAGAAGTACAGATTCCAGCAGATTTGGTTAGTTTCACTTATTTGCAATAATTTTTCTGCAGAAATAGAATTCTAGTACATAAGATGTGATGCCTTTACTGAGCCAAAACAATGTTTAAAAATAAAAGAAATGTCTGCATCTCTGCCAATACAACCCACCAATGCAGGCTACAGACGGTGAGTTGCTAGTCTAGGCAAGGAATTCTCCTGTGTCTCTTTTGCCCTTCCTAACGACTTGCTCAAAAGCACCCTTCTGAGAGCAGAGGTGCTTTGTAAACAGCTTAAAGTGTTACCATCCTCCAGCCACCAGTTTACATTCCCGTGGTGCAAGTTACTACAACCACACAAGACGGGTAAAGCAGAACGTGCGAGAGAGTCCTCATCCCCATTCGAAGGATGGAAGCAGTTGGAGATGACACAGCTGATTGGGAAGCGCTCCCTGTTAGCCCAGCTGCAGGGATGGCAACCTCTAGATGGTAGGACACGATAAGCAGCTCTGTGTGGGAATGCCTT
Organism: Bartramia longicauda; assembly: GCA_028566575.1. Taxonomy (NCBI): domain Eukaryota; kingdom Metazoa; phylum Chordata; class Aves; order Charadriiformes; family Scolopacidae; genus Bartramia; species Bartramia longicauda. The sequence continues at coordinate 105,833,120 of JAOXNH010000023.1, forward strand.
CATCTGCTCCAGCAACAGTTGGACCACAGGATAAACAAAAAAGAGGTAACTGGAGCTGGAATTAGCACAAGCCATTTATCTGAAGTGTTCCAGTCGACTCCATGATAATTCTCCCTTGTGCGTGTGGTAATTACCTTAGGCACACACAAATTTAAAAGTCTGATACATTCCTATTTAAGAGAATGTGAAAAGAGTAAAAAGATAATATTCAGTACCCTGAGCATTAAACTAATTGGTTTAAATTTTAAAAGTTACAAGCTTCAGGAGCTTTTCATTTTAATTCAGGCCATATAATCTCTCTTGTAATGTACAATCAACTGGACTGTCTTCTGTACACACCTGGCCTCTTCCACAACAGCGTAAGAGAAAAAAGACATCTGTTGTATGGATTACTAGCCGTGGTGTTATGGCTAGTCCATCTTTTACTACACTTTCAGATCAAAGTCCATCTTTAATAACTCTCTACGTGAATGAAAGCCAGGAAAAACATGAAACTATTTCTATGAGTGTTTTTCGACTTGTTACATATGAATGTTTTCTACTTGCTGCAAGAAAACATTAAAAAACAGTATAATTTGAAAATGTTCATGAAACCTTGCTGGAACTTTATGTCATTTGAAAACTTATGAGACTTAAATGTGCACTTCATCCTTACCAGGACTTTTTTTGTGCAAATATATGTTTTGAAGGAAACATGCATCAACTGTTTTAATTTATAGATGACTTTTTACCACATAAGCTTGTTAGGAAACCCCAATTTAATCTGCCTTTATCTGCAAGATCCAGACTGGAAACCATGGAGAACACCTGCCTTAAAAAAGTAAGTATTTAACTTTTTGAAGAGGGAACTATACTGTTGATGAATGACCTCCGGATACAGCTCCGAAGTTATGCCTGTAAGTGAACAGTGCAAACCAAGCTTTTCATGCAATGATTCCGGAAGCACCGGCACTGCAAGAGTCATACATCTTACATTGGGAGAAGGATCCGTTTGTTCGTATTTTGCGTCTTCCTTCCCATTTGCTTCAGACTGTTGCAGTTGGTATGATCTGCCTTCAATGAAAGTAATATAGTCTTTGTAAGAGCATAACGGGCCTGCCAGGATACCCATGAAATTACAGTTGTAACTTAAATACTCCAGTAGACTTGGCATGCGTCTGTAATTCAAAGACAAGCAACTCGTGAGATGGAATGTGTAGTTCTACAGAATTTCCACAGTAGGAAAAGTCATACTCCATGTCATTGCTTACTTTCACTGCAGTAAAAACCTCATATTGAAAAGCACCATGGATGTCTTTTGTAATCACAGCTTAAAACATTCTACCCATAGTATTTCTTTCCAATCCATCCTGAGCATTTCCAGACAGTTCTCCTGATCTCTAGTAATTTTCTCCTTGCCCAGGAAAGGTGGCTGAGCCTGGGGAAGGAGAAGGACGGGTTTTTCCCCTACATGTTTGTACAACTGTTTACGTTTTCTTTTTTTCCCTCAATAACTGAACCAGTAAACAAAGGTTTGTTTTAAGTGACAATAATTTCAATTAAGGAAAATGCCTCAAGTCAAGACTGTTCTGTCCAGGATAACATTCTATTTTCAAGTCTCCTGAATAAAAAAAGGACAAAAGGTAAGCTAAATACTGAAAAACAGAATTAATCAAGCGTGTTCCTTCAGCAGCTTCTTTATATGTGTACTAAATGTTAATGAGTCTCCTGTCTCATATGGCATTAATTTGCCTAGACTGCATAGAACTTAGAATGCTTTTCTTAAATAAGTATAAACCTATGTCTAATGATATCTTCCAGGAGAAGAGATCTATGAATTAAGCTAGAAATATAAAAAGGATAGATCTGGTTTAGATGACTTTGTAAACTCTCTACATCTTGAGTGTGAACTGTCGCAATTCCACAGAGCATTAATAAAGCACACAAAACATCAGCTTCTCCCCGGCCCCAAAACCAGACCCTCAGAGCTGTCTGAAAGCCTACCTTACAGCCAAGCATCTCTGTGATGGAGTCAAATCTTCATTTTTCCGGAACATTCCTAGGGAAGAGGACAGGAAAAAGGAATAAATAAAGAAAAGCCGAACTTCCACACATTAATTAGCATTTTCTTTACTCGGTAGAGCAAGCCTCATGCTGCAACATAATTTCTTAAGTCCTCATGAAATTTCAGAGGTATTACGTCACATAAAATTTTTGCTGGAGTTGGATCAAGTACTTTTTCCTGTGGACAGAATTCAACTCTCATATCTTCACTTATATCCAACAGCACCTAAACTTGAAATCCCATGCATTTCAGGAAAGCATTAAGGTGGCTTCTTATAAGTGTTGACAAATACAATTCCCTTACATTGGTTAAGATTTCAAAGTCTGCAGGTTTTAAAATCCTTTATGCCTAGTCCTGAAAACTGGACAAGCCCCAAACCTTTTTCAATATTGCAGTAACCCAGGGACATTGCACTAGTCATTGTGCTCCTGATGTATAGTATGAAGACAGTCCAAGACAAATTTAAGCAATTCAAGACTTAAGGCAGACCTCAAGAGCACCTTCAGGCTGCAAGGAAAGGTTGTAAACAAGGTCCAGTGAAGCAGGCACAACAGCAAAAGGTGCTCAAGTCTTTTTCTCATGAGGGCTAACAAGCAGCCCTAAGCCCTGCTAGCAGAAGGGGGCAGGCCAAGGCTAAGTTCAGGAGAAGACTGCATTTACCTTCTTGCTACGTAACACTTTCTGAAATGTTGGTGGCCTACCTCTGAAAAACAGCCTTCAAAAATTGTACTCCCATAAAAGAGAAAAGAAATAAACATGACCTTCAACACTAGATCATTATAAAATACACTAATTCAAGGGCACGGAAGCAGCAGAGCTCCTTCCTTCAAACAGTCCTGGTTTATACCAGCCAGCACCACTTCCCAAAACGACTGCTTCAGCCCCTTCTGCAGCCGCTCCACTGGTTCAGGCATTAGCACCTACATCCACTCCCTCCTATTCACATTTGCAAGTTTTTTTTTTGCCATAACAAGCACTAAAAAAAAAATAAAAATAATATTTTTATGAGCATAGCTTCCTAACGAAAATAAAGTTTATGGAATCTCCCTTCAATTATCTTCCTCCCTAGCAGTGCCTAAACCCAACAGCCAATTTCTAACCAAGTTTGATGAGAGAGCAGAGGTAATATAGATATGAAATCCCAATGTGCTTTATGAAAACAGGTGATGCTGTAGAAGATCCTCCTCACAGAAAGGTTGCCTTCAAACCCATCCCTTGATGTCAGAAAATCCACAGAGGGGACCCCTTATATTTGATTCAAGCATAAGAAAAGTTTTAACTGGAGCCAATTTTTTTTTTAGATATCTAAATCAGTCAGGCTTGAAACAAAGATTGGGGAGGGTGAAGTCAAACCTCATTTAATTGTATGACTCATGGAATTATTTGCTATCTAAAGAGAAGATAACTCTGCTGTCTTCATGCAAGTCCAGGAACTGTGACCTATACAAACTTACGACTTTAAAACTGCACTTTCAGTCTTCAACAAAGCTGAGAATACAGAGGGATCAGCAACTTTCCATCTTGTCTCTTCCAATATGACCTGGAAAAATATCTTTTTTGGTCCTGATCCTTCGCAGTGAGTAGTCACCTCCATTTATATCCACCCAAGGCAAGACACTGAAGGACAAAGCATCACCCCTAACTTAATGCAGCACTTTCTCTCTTTCTCTTCCCCATCATTACATTTGCACATCTTCTCCTTGGTGCTACAGCAACGACTTCTATGCTGATAACTGTACTGAATAAAAAATGTGGGAGAAGCATTTTGGAAGATCCTTTAACCTTTAAGCCCATAAGATTACAGTATTCAGGTAGTAAATCTTGAACTTAACACAAACAGAAATTTAACACAAAGACTCCTATAGCTAGATGTAGATCACACACCAGGACTAGTGGAGGGAAGCAGCCTTTTGAGAGCCGTCAGTCTCCCATAGCACATACAATGCAAACTGACTGGCACAGGAGCCTCCTTTGCTGTCATATTTCATAAATGTATTTACCCTTAAGTCAGAAAGTGGAAGCAGTCACCAAGTGTGTCCAAATGAGCTTGCATAAAGCTAGGTCACTAACCACTAAATGAAGGTAAATCAGTCAAATGAAAGATTTCACATCATTTATGTGGTAATAAAAGGAGGAAAACCCCTCAAACCTGAAATAGAGGAATCTAACCATTGAAATATGACCTATACTTTTGTAGGGGCAAGGAAGAAAGAATTGGCAAATTTAAAATGGTTCAAGTTATACACATACATACATGAGAAGTCACTTAAGGCCTAAATAACCTGGTGAGCAATACACCTGCTGTCTCAAACACACCGCACACAAATAAGCCTCCATTAATTTTTCATTTCCCTATCTCCCTCCAGCCAGCAGCTTCCTTGAGGTCGGTTCAGTGGCTTTACCTGTTTGTTTGGGGTTTTTTTAATGTCTTCTCAGTGCCTTAAAGGCCCAATTATCATCTTTGCACAGTACGCAAGAAAAAGGAAACGATCTCTGCCTCTGTCGTACTCTTGAAATCTTTCAGGAAGCTACTATTAACTTTTTAATTCACAGAAAATACGTATGGAAAAGGTGCTCTTACATTGCTACTTATCTGAGATGAATGAATGTATGTACAATCAGTCTTTCCCAGGTAGTGCGTCTGCCCATGGGAACAGAGGCCTCGTAAATCATAGCTGCTCCCTACCTACTACACATTGGAGAAGAAGAAAACGCGCTCGAGCAGCACGTAGCATCTAGGGAACTCCTGAAGTTTTGTAACCTTTCTCTGGGGATTATGAGAATTGTTTTCTCCTGTCCTAAAGCAGAAGACTACTGCAATGGCTGCAGCTTTTAGTTGCTACCAAATCACACAGTGGGGATTAGAGAAAATGGGTTTTATCGAACACCTGTTAGAGAGGTGAAATCATTTGGTCACTCAGTAACTATAACTCAGTTTTCTCATCTGTAAAGGAAGGGATACTCCTGTGTTCCTTCCTTGCTAAAAGAATTTTATAAGTTATCAGTAACAAAATTTATCCCTAGTGGTCTAAGATCATGAGGAAATTGCATCTTTTCATTCCTTCTCAGGAGACCACATCCTAATGGTAACTAAATCAACATCTTTAGGTACACACCAATATCCTGCCATATAGGCTTTATTAAGGCATACTATGACTCTTACTGTGATAATACAATGTTTACAATGATATCATGCACCACCCCAGCTTTGCAGTTGATCTGCTTGAACCTTTGTATTTGCATGAAATCCGGCTAATCAGTAACTCATTAATAATGCTTAGACATAAGATTATATTAATAATACTTAACATGGAGATCATATCACAGGCTCTGTTGTAATTACAGCAAAATTTAATTTGAGGTTCTGAAATGGATCACCAGCTGAGCCCAAATGCATCTTAAACTATTTTAAGAGCTGAAGAAGACAGACAGACAATAACAGTTTCAGTTGTTATTAGCACATTGTCAGCAACAACAGCAAACAGACATGGATGCCAGCTGAGGAAAATCACAAAGAAACTACAAAAAGCAAGAAAAATCAGAAGTCTTGATATCAAGAGAGCTGTGCAAGCAAACACAGGCCCAGAACAACACTTGAAGACTTAGGAGGGAAGAAATACAATATAATTGCTTTAAACACTAATGACATGTACTGTAATCAAAGTGATTTGGTAACTGATGCTGAAACAATAATGACCATGCTGTCACTAGCACAAGAGGGAGCACTCAAAAAATAATACAGATAGATCAAGAGACAATTGGAGAGAGAGCATTAAAAGAAACTCCTAGGCACAAGAAAGCATCAAGTTACCAGAAAACTCAAATACACACCCACACCCACACACCACCACACCGCGGCAGTTCCACTGATATAATTAACAGAGGAAATAGAAAACAACATTCCTGGTTAAACAGCTGCAACTTTCTTGCTGTAACACCAGCATTTATACAGTGGAACTGGGTCATGATGACCTATCGGAAATCCTTAAGAGTATTTAGTTCTACATACGTAAGTGCACAATTCTCCATCTCAAGAGCTGTTCAGTTTTCTCTTGCTTATACTATCACAACAGCAAACATCAAAATATACTTTTTATGACATAATAATAATACCACCTACTTGAAATCAGAAAAGCACACTGATTTATGAGACCATTATTTTCATAAACAGAAGAACATTCTTAACTGACCACCTCTCACTAGAACCAAAACCACACTTAAATCGCAAAAGTAATTTGCCAAAACACAGTATGTTGCCTTTTCGCATGGAGTCACATTGTGACAATCAGTAATTCAGCCTGGTAATCCCATTCTGGTTTTGTAGGTATTTATTTAAAATAAATTTGAAATATCACATCTAATGTACAGAAACATGTAAACTGTTCAGCACTGCAGTACATCTATATTTCCACCCTTTAAGCAGAAGCAGAGCAATACTAAAGTTGTCTGCAAACCTTTAGAAAGATGTAGTGTCTTTCTGCTGAATATGGGAATTATTTGCCTTGAGAAAACTAGAAGGCAAAGAATCTAGTTAACTGAAAATAAAGAAGAAATGTTTATATCAACTAAATCAAGAAACATTCTTCAACACTTCTGACACTGTTACATTGTTCAAGAACAGCTAACACCACTACTATTAACCTAAGAGCAGGAACTGCAGTTCAGAGATGGGACTGCTCATTAACTGCAAACCAACAAGAAATTTGCTTTCTAATTCAAAACCAACCAAACAACAACAACAGCAGCAGCATTGTCAGAAAAACCTCCCAAGTGTTTGGTGTGGTATCACAACCTGCTGTAGCAATAGCAGGTAGCAACAGATAATAAGGACCATAGCAACTAATACAGCGTTTGTGCATAAGTTCCTCCAACATCACCTTTATTTCTTTTTCCTCATCTTCATTTTCCATGTATTTCATCCATCCATTGAAATATCTCTCCTCTCAGGGGCCATTCTGGACAGAGACTGTACTTTCATTGTTTTGCAGGGCAAAATAGACTCTAATAGCCTATTTGGAAACCTTACAACCTTGTAATAGTACAATAACAATTTGAGGAAAAAAGCCTAAAATAATTCAGCCATTGCCTAATAGCCTGCTGTTGGAGCAAAGTAAATGAGATCTAAAATACTGGTGTAAGACAAGACTTTAACTATATTTCACTAATATATCACTCAAACTAAAAGGAATATTATTTTTTTTTATCTCTGCCTTCGAGTTGCATATTCACTGTAGTCTTTATATCATTTTAGTTCTCACAGTAAATTCAGTGCCTTATCATATCAGCATCAATGGCTACTCTACTGCTTTTAAAAATGGAGAGCTCCAGATATATAGGAAGAAGGAATAATTAAGAAAAAAAAAAGCCAAGCAGCATTCCAGGAAAAGCACATTTAGAAATTAGCAACTACAAGGCTGAAACCCAAGGCGTAAGGGATGGGAGACGGGTACACACAGGAACAAAGTTTATTTCTTTGTGGTCAGAAAGCAAGTGAGATAAGCCCCTGGGAACCAAGCAGCAGCTGACAGAAGAGTGTTGGGGTTTTGGTTCCTTACCTGTATCCAGCTACACATTTTTATGGACAATTGCAACATAGTAATATTAAGAATGAATTAGATTTTGTTTAGTAGATAGTTATTATATTTTAAAAATGACTTTTTTTTTCTTTAAATTGTAACGCATTATTTAGTTTATATTAGAAAAAAGAAATAAGAACAAGGTTGGAAGAAGCTGCAAGAATTATTTTTATTTTCCTTTAAAATATCAAATATCAAGTCTAATGTTCCCTAGTTTTGCTGGCTGAATCTCTTGGAGATTTAAAAATAAATACATTGTGAGTTCCAGAACTGCAATGGGTTATGAACATAAACATTTGAAGAGACTCTTTAAGATTCACTAAGCACCAGAATTAAAAACAAGCTGCCAAAGCGCATACAAATTAGTGAGGTTAGATTTGGATACAGGTCTCTCCTGTGAAGATCCCTAATCTCATACAGAATTGCAGTAAAACGAGTGAGGCTCTGTGGGGATGAGCGGGTTATAAGCAAAAAAATGGAGAACGCTATATGAACCCATTGCAAGATACAGAATTAAGCAGTGACAGTATCTCTCTTCCTCTCCCCTGCTTAATTTTTAGTACCTTATAAATATAATTGCAAACACTTCTCTACTTGCCACCATCTCTTATCTAGAGATTTCTCATGCAAGTACAATCCTCTATTTCACAGCCCTTCCAAACCACACCTGTAGACAAGCCCCCTGCTTCTTGAACAACTGCAGTGCACCTTTCCTTCTCCAAAATATGCTAGCTTTAGATTTGATTATAAAAAGGTATCCACAATACAGGACCCAAGGTACGAAAAATTCCTCTTCTCCCTTAACTCTGTCATTAACCTGAAGTGTTGCATAAATAAACCTAAATCTTGCCATAAAGAATTAATATGGACACGAGCAGTCTCCAAATCACGTAAAAACACTTCTGCCTTTAGAATATACGTGTGATGCCAAAGGTGATCAGCAAGAAATACAAAGCAAATCTTAGCATGCTGACTACCCATTTCCAGCAGTGCTCATTTGAGTAACAAGGCAAGAACTATCAAGGGCTTAAGTTCAAAATGTAAATCAGCTGTAAGTTTGTGATCCATGCAACCTTCTGAAAAATCAGGGCTATACAGCAAGCTTCAGTTAATTCTATGCAGCTTGCATAGAACTTTCCTGCTTAAAAAAGCCCACACTAAGTGCACAGGGTTGTAACAGTTATAGGGGTAGTTGTTATTTATTTATGGGATTCCGTGCTCGTGTTCAACTTGGAATCAAGCATGTCTGCTTAGCTAGACAGACTATAACACGTAGCAGGAGTGCATGGCCTTAATGGCATCCAAGTCTCTCCAGGACCTTCAAATGTAACACAAACCACAACAAACAGGCTGCCAGGAAAAGATCAGGTCCAGAAGACTTGCCTTTACCACAAAACCAACCTAACTATAACTAGAGTCTTGAAGCTTACCAAGATCTTCTAACACACCAACACCTTCCTTTCAGCTGTTTATTTTCATTACCTCTCCTTGGATGTACTGGTAGAAACCAAGGGGGGGCGGAATAAAGTAACTGGTGATTACCAGGGAAGTCGTGGAGTCCCCTTCTCTGGAAATTTTCAAGACCTGCCTGGATGCAGTCCTGAGTAATGTGCTATAGGAAAACCTGCTTTAGCAGGGCAGATGGACTAGATGATCTCTAGAAGGTCCCTTCCAACTCTGACAATTCCGTGATTCCATGAATTTTCAACATTATCTCCTCTCGCATCAGTATATCTCAAAGTATTTTCCAGTGAAAGCACGGACCTTTGCACAGTGAACAAGAGCCCATTGACAGCAGCCTTGTTTTCATTAATTTCTGGTGACAGACTCCTTTTAAGTTGTCTATGGTTTAAAAAAAATCATTGCTTTAATACAATTTGTTTCCCCTGCACATCTTTTCTTTGCATCTCCTGACGCCAGACTAGCAGTTGCTCCTGAATTCACATTGGTCATATCAACTTTTGAGAGTCACGTTCACACTGTGCTCCCAGCAACAGTGATCATCCAGCTCAAGTCAAGGACTCTGCTAAACCGCAAATGCAACCAGAGACAAAGTTCTCCAATATATTATCAGCTACCCACCACGGGCTAACAAAGGCTCCAACTGGTCTCTGATATGAGGTCAACACGGAACAAAATTTCAAAATTGATACTCAGAATTCAATGACACCTACAGCCAGAAATTAAGACAGGCTTATGAGGAAAATACAAGTTTTCTGAATTAAGTAGGAAAAAGATCTGGTTTAGTTTGCGATGAAAGAATAGCGCCGACTAAACGAAACATTTGTTTCAAGATTTCCGGGAACGCTCACATGCTTGTCCCATACCACAACTCCACTGCTTGTGCAAGACGTCAGCAAACGGAGAATAGCTCTTTCCCCTAGCAAAAGGATAGTAGGAGGAAGCATTTATCTTTGATATTGGAATTATTACTTCCTTATAATAAGCTGTTTCCTCTAACTTGTGTACTCTGTACTCTAATGATACGCATGAATGTTGCTGCCTACAGGCTTCTCTAGACAGTGTAACTTAACAAGAATGGAAAGCAATGCAACACCAACAGCACTAAAGCTGGGACGCATGCCAGCCAAAAGCGTACTGAGCTCCACACAATGGTACTGAAGAAATTTCAGAGAAACAAGTGGCTTGATCCAGGTGTCTGGAGGGCTACACTCCCAAATCTTCAACAGACAGCTATAGCTCCAAGTGATTTAAGGTAATTGGCTATGTTTATTGGATAATATTTTCAAACCTTAAAAATGAAAGTTACTCCTTTGAATTTAAAGGTAACTAAAAATCCAGATACCCCACCCATGAAAGCCAACATTAGGATTCATTTCTGTCACAACTAGGGCCCATTTATCTGATGGATACATCTGACAGGAGAAAAGACAGAAACAATTAGATAATCCCCCAGTTCACACTGATGTTAGCAGCAACTGTAATTATGATAATAAAAGAAATTAAATGTATACAAAGGTGTTCTAAAAATCATTATACATGGCACAAATCAGGGGGAGATGAACAGCATTTTAAAACAAGAGTTGCTCAACAACTGAAATTACGTGTACCTGGTTCTGTCAGCAACAGTGCTCTCTGAATTTGGAAGTTACCTAGCTAACTCTCAGGATCAACACCCCAACCCCAAAAAACATCAATGGTCTTTGGTCACTGGCCCCAGAAGTGTCATTGGTCTTCTGCTAAGTAGTATCTTCTGCACAGCGTAAGCATTTTCAGAGCTTTTGCAGTGTCTGAACAAGGCTTCTCGATACTTCCGTTGGGAAGCATCAAAACAATCAACTGAGACACAAAATTATATTTTGTTTTAAAACACAAGCTGGACTAAACTAACTCATTGACTCATGAATAATCATCCTTCAATTTATTTGTATGGAAAATTAAACACAGTTTAAAAGAAATCTTACCATCATGAATCTCAAAAGCCAAACTAGTGATCTTCTGTGTGATTATCATCATTGGACTGTTACAAAAAAAAAAAAGAAAGGAAGAAAGAATAATTTAGAAAAAAGTTTAGTATTTTCTTTCACGTGTAAATATCAGGGAAAGTTTACACTAATAGACCAGGTTAATTATTCTCAACTGGAAGACATTTAATACAATGGCAAAGTGATTAGTTTTTGGAGCTCAAACCATTACAGTCTTCAATACAATGAAAAGTATTTAATCCTTATATAGTATTTGATGACTGTGCCTTTTATTGCTGCTTTAGGCTCCACAAACAGTCAAACTTTCACATTTATTTTCTACTAACATAGTTAGTTTGTTGCCTTTTTTTTTTTACAGTCGGAAGAATAAAGAAAAAAGGGCAGTAAGAGCAATTTTGTGCATTGTAAATTACAGCAGCAGTAAGCAAAAGACAAAAGTACAAAGTTGATCAGTACCATTATTTATTTAGATATGCAGACCACTTTCACTGTTTCTACTAACACCTGAATTTTTCCATCTAGAATTATTATTTGCTTCAAGTAAACATATCTGGCAAAACAAGAACCCAGCATAATTATGCTGGCTCCAACAGAGTTTAGTTTGTTTTGAATTTGATACACTTGAGTGGATCTTAAGCTGTCCAAGAGATATTCTTCCCCAGCTAAGCAAGTCAGCTTTATACTGAGAAATTATATTGTCTGCAGAGTATCTAAGAGTTTGACTGATGTAAATCCCAGCACTGCTAACCCCCTAACTGTGGGGAGGGAGGGGATGGGGGAGAGCATAAAGTAGGCTGCCAAAATTTAGAAGTTTAGCTTCAAAAAAATCAGATCTCAAAAATATATCAGGGACTGTATTTACCTAGTAGTATCTGAGCTGGAGACAAAAATAAAAATCACAACAAAATAATCATACTGTAGGTTGGACACATAGTTTTGTTTAAGTCTTTTGACTACACTTGCCTTTTTTCAACATATTTAAGTTGGCATAGAAAAACAATTCCAAGAGCCATCAAGTCCTCCTCCATTGACAGCGCTACACCAGTATTTTGCCAGATGGCTCAGTCTGTCAAATTAATTTTTTTTTAGGTTCTTGTAATTTCAAAGCACACGATATTTCCAGTACTTAAAATGCAATCAGGGAAAAAGTTTTTTTTCTACCATATCAGTGACCCAAAGTCTTGATAACAAGACTAGAGTGAGAGGCAAGAGTCAACAAGGAAGAAAACTAAACAAGAACAGACAATCTGGGAAATCCCTCCTATCTCTTTCTAGCATTTAATCTGTAGACCTGCCTGGTGCTGGCAGAAATCCCCAATTGAATCTGAAAATAATGGGTTTTTCTTCTGTAAGTGGATATGTGACAGCATGGATCCTGCCTGGTGGAAGGATGGAGCCCAGGAGGAGCTCAGTCAGACCTTACATTAATTCTAGCTGATACATCTGTCATTGTTATCATCACAGACCCTGGTATTTTTCTTTTTCCCCGCCTTTCTCAAGTGGCTATTCCAGTATCTTCAGAGATTTGGCTGAGGAGCAACAATCTAGAGATGAGAAGAGTCCCTTCCTGGATCAGTAAGGCTGTGAACCAGGAATTTAATGATCCCTGTTAGGCCCTGGCAGAGAGGCAAAGGAGACAGTGGAAGGCTCGCTGGCAGCTGGGATCTGTTAGTACTGAAGCCAGGACCACACAGCTCTGCACAAGCAATTGCACCTCCAGCATGAGGTTTCCTCAGCTTTCTCCACTGTCAGTACATCAATACTTTCCTTCAACACTTTTTACAGATTCCCTGGCCTTGGCTGCTTCAGATGGGCACAGCACACACATCAGAAATATCTAGATAAACAGATATTCAAAGCTTTTTGGGGGCTAACCACTATGTGAATCCATGCCAACGTCTTTGAGAGAACTCGCTGGTGCTGGGGTTCAACAGCTAGTTAGGAAAATGTTATTTTCTTGAGCTTACTCTCTTCCCCTGGAACTAGAGAAAGTTGACAGAAAACAGCTCCCTTTGGTGCATTATTTTTCTCCTCCTGTTTTGGAAGTAACCTGTGTCTAAGGCCTCAAGGGAGCAGACGTAGCGTATGCCAGAGATTTAATGCAAAATGCATACATCAAGCTCCCAAACAGGTACATGAAAAGGATGGTTTCCATCAGGCAGCTCAAACATACCATAAGAGAAGTTGGATCTAGTCTTCGGAACAGATTTATCTAGGGCACAGATCTCCCCAACCTTTGGATGTATTTACACCCAACAGATATCTCTGAGCTAACATCAAACCAACGGAGCCCCAAAGCCAGCTGCTAAGCGAGGGCAGAGCAGTCACGTTTGTGCGATGCTCAAGCTCTATTAATAGTTTGAGAGCAACAACAAACAAGTACAATTATACTGTTTCCAGAATCATCTCAGAGCTTTGATCACTGTCAAGGTTCTACACCCTGGCCCTCCAGTGAACTGGAAGGGACAGCATTTGCACCACAGTTCCACTTGTAAAGGTGAAATTTAATTCAAGAACAGTAAACCTAGTTTTAAAGTGCCTTTATGCATATGTCTGTGTTGCAAGCTCCCATTATAGCCAGTGGGGATCTAGTCAATACAGACAGGGGCATCTGGCAAGTGACCCAGTTCATGCTAAGGTAGATACTTTGCGGTGGGTCAGCTGAAACGTCCTCCAGGCTCTACTGTCTACTTCCATCAGATCTCCACTGACTACTATCAGAATTCCGATATCTGGCTTGAAGGCAGACACTTGGATGTAGACATAAATGTAAAAAGATGTTTCAGAAGGTAAGACCCAGCTAAAAATGACAGAAAAGATGAACTTAACCATAAAAGCTTTTGGCTTCAGCCTACAAGCCAAGTTTCCGTAATACGTGCCTGTTACCAATAAAGACTAACAAACGCCAAGGTTAACAAGCACAACTCTACTACACAACACAGGGAATATTAAACTACAAAGACCACTACCAATCATAGGATTCCAGAAAAGCATTTAATGCATTCTTTTGAGCAGACTAGGAAACACTCCCTCATCTCTTTTTTCCAAAATACATACTCTACTTTAAATAAAAAAAAAGCACCATCAGCAGCAAACTTACTTATAGGAGATGTTGTGCCTCACTTCTGTGTCTGTAGTACAAAGGAGAATCACCAATTTTTACTTTGCCTGTTTAATTCTGTTTTGCTCCTATAGAGCTCAAGTCAAATATAGGTTTAAGTTCATTATATAAAATGAGAACACAAAGACAAAACTTTCTATTTCCAAGGGCTGTACTACTATTCCACCACACAGGTGCCTCTATCCTTTGCTGCTTCTTCTGGAAGATTTTACATAAAACCAAAAAAGAAAGCAGCCAGAAGATAAATTCCATAAAACATTCAGATTTTCCTCAAAAAGTGATATCAGACTGTGGGAGGCTGGCAAGTACATCACATACAATTCAAGTTTCATCATGTCATCATGGATGGTAACAGAGATTTTAGGGGAAAAAGCAA
>JAOXNH010000023.1:105889567-105903752 GCA_028566575.1 Bartramia longicauda
CTGCTAAAATTCTGGCTTGCTATGCTGTGAAAAGATCAATATCTGAAAACAGCAAACACAGAAAACTTGTGTTTAAAAAAAAAAAAACAACCCACAACCCTCCCCAAAAAACCCCTCACACACCACAAACACTCCAAAACATAAAAGAACACACACACACAAAACTCTCAAATCAAGGCCAGGTCCTTTCCAGGTGTTTTATACTACTAGGAGCATCACCAGCACTGCAGTTCCGGCTACTCTTCCTACAAAAAGTCAGATTATATTCAATATTCAGAAAAAAGATACAGCAAGTTATCTCATGCAGCAAATATTTAAGAGAAATTATCTTAGTCATCACACCTGTGCTGTGCTCAAGAGAATATTTCTCAAGCAAGTTTACAGAAAAACCGGTAAAAGTTAAACAAACTGCACCTGCTCCATTCTCCCAAAACCACAGGAAGGCAGTATGTTAGTTACCAGTTTGCCAATGGAAGGTCTTTCAAATTTGTGCACCGCATCAGAAAATTTAAGCTGATTTCTGTACATTTGCGGCAGCTAAAAGCCACAGAATTAGGTAATCAGGTTCTTTATAACAAAACTTTGCTTCCCTGCAAACAAGAAATGAAAATCTACAAGCCCCTGAGAAGTGAATTTAAGTGCAACTTACCATCCAAAACAAAAAAGTGCAAGATAAAGGCCCAAGAGGGTTGCAACAACATGTCTTATAAATGGGCTAGTTTTGCTTGAATGAAGGTATGTTCGAAACCAAATAGCCGCGAGCAAGGCAAACAGTTGGCACACTACAAAGTTGACCTGCATAAAAAGAAAAGAAAAAAACTTCTTACACACGTGTGTATTAAAAATTAACATAAATATCCACACATCTTTAGCAATTTACAGAACCTTTGGCTCTACCATGGCTCCTACCACGGCATCTCAGCCTCAAAGAGCTTCTCCTGAGAACTCCTCCCCTCCTAAAGCATGAAACAGTGCTTCACCGAGCAGCTAAGAAAAGATACACCACAGTAGAGGCAATCTGTGCATAAACCTAGAAAAAACAGTATTTAAAAAAAAAAAAAATCTATTTTCCTCTAAATTGTCTATATACCAAACCACTCTATCAATCATGGAATCATTTATACTCTCCTAGTAATGTGAAGATCTGGGTTGGGTTTTTACTTCTTAAGTGAGCATGAGTTGGAATTACGTATGAGCTACACAGATCACTGCAATGACCTGTGCAGAAGCAGGGCTCAACAAAGTGCACCTCAGTGGTGAGGATCAGATAAACAGCTTGGCTGCACACTGGATTTTTCTTCTTTTACTTTCAAGTAGGATAGTTTCAGAAATTCCTCTTCCCTTCAGGTCGTTTATTCTAGAAGACAGAAAAATCTCTCTTGTATATTAAATATTTAAAGACATGAGGGCACTGAAAGGAAAAGCGGAATTTAAAAAAATGGTGAGTAGAAAGAATCATTCTGACTGCGGCCTGAAAATAAATTAACAGTAAGGGCATGATAAAGAAATTTCCTCAAATACAGCAACTGATATTAAAACTGGCTTAAGCTACAAAAGGCAGATGAATTCCTTTTTTTAGAAAAGAATATTTCCCACTCCATGGATTTTCTTCCTCCACAGAAAACTGCCAAACAATTGTCTGTGTCTAACAGCAGCATCCCAAGTCATCACAAGCAACAGCTTGGGGACCACTCCTTCAGGCCATAAGCACTTCAACACAAGAAGCTTGCACTTACTGCATGCCTGACTAGTCTTCAGCACAACAGCGCTTTAGCCCATTTGATGTCACTTAACTGAAATATATACTTAATCCTAATACCACAGGGTACAGTGACAACACTATATTTATGTTGATGACAGCAAGCCTAATATTGATGGTTACAGCACCACAGTGCACGCCTCCAGTACTATAATTCAGCCAGCCCATTCCTTCCTCATTTTTCAGCCAAGCTTCAGGCAACAACATGCGAGGGTGTGAGAGTATGCAAGCATGGTTATATTTAAAGAAGCTAAATAACACCAATCATCTATGGAACTCCCATCTTTGTAACAATTGACTAGATTCCCTGCTTCCAAATCCAACGATCACAGAATCATTCAGGTTGGAAAAGACCCTTGGGATCATTGAGTCCAATAATTCTCCTTTTTCCGAACCGCCCTAAAGCCTTCCGTAACACCAAGCTACGGAAGCATTAAGTGCCAGCAGGGAAAGAGGCTCAGAAGGCAGGGCTACTCCTTTTAACAGGAGCAGTTCCCTAAACTAAACTATCACATACACTTTGCCATCCATTCTCTTACTCCCACATTTACATTATGCTTTTAACAGTATTTGGAAAATCCTAAATGAATGAGGAGATATTCTTTCAGGGCATAACTTGACCTGTTTTCTCTTCCCTTTATAAGCAATGATGCAAATGAAACAGACCAAGGTTTATAACTCAGGATGAGTCTGTGGATTTAGTGGAAAAGTTCCTACAAAACCATCACGTTTAATGAAACACTGAAAGGGAAACAAACTGATAGTTTTTTAAAAAGAGGGCAAGAAATAAAATTTTAAAAAGCCAAGGTAATTAACTATGAATCCAGTATCAACATTTGGTTTTAGTACTTATTACAGAAACTATGCTACTAATTTATTAAGCTCCACGGAGTATGGTTCTGCCATAGAGAACTCACAGCCTTTACAGACTAGGAGGAGAGGGAGACGGGAGAAAATTGGGACAAATACGCAGTGAAGCTGAGGTGAGGAGACAGAGAGAAGAAACAGGCATGAAGTGATAGTGGACAAGTTCTCATTGCTGGTTTTACTGAATGTCCCAACATTGCTGCTGCGGCTGCACTACAGGTGATTTGCCCCTCTTTCAGATTCCCTCTCACAGCAAGCTAGCAAGACGCGGGGAAGAAGAATACTCATCACTTGGTTCCTACTATTAACCATGGCAAAGGGCAGAAGTGTTTGGCATCTCTGACTTGTATCATCATCTCTACAGGAGCGGACACAAGCAAAACAACAAACCTCGAAATTCATAATTCAGGGTGAGCTTGCATGTTTAGGAACATGGAAAAGCCTCATAAAAAACATGCAAAGAGAATCTAAGAAAAATGCCCTCTCTTCAACTCCCTACCTTCTGACACCTTTCCTGGGTACTTGCTTTTGCTGTAGCTATTTACCTAAATGACCGAATCCATAGCTGAAAAGCAATATCCCATAAAAAATAAAAAACACCAACCATGCAAAACACACAACCCCCCCACACACAAAATAAACAAAAAAACAACCAACCACAAACTAAAACAAAAAAACCAAAAACCCCACAAACACAAAACACCTTCCCCAGTAAGAATATTTTGAGAACAGCAATAAAATGCAGGTTATCATACCTTTAGACCGACCCCACAAGCAAAACTTTCAGAGATGTCAATTCATGGTACAACTAAATGACTCAAGCAACACAATCTTGTTCTGAAAGTCTTCCTCACAAGTGACTCTGAAAATACCCACTGGTAATTGTGGGCTGCTCTTGCCAAAAAGTGCACAAACGTGTGCATATTTGGATACATAAAAGACATCACTGCGATATTCACACACCACCCTGCATTCCTTCTCTTACCAATCCAATCCTTACCCTTGCCTCACAGTGCACCAAAACGCAGACTACAAAGCACCCATGGTTTCACAATTTGTACCACATCAAATCCTCCTAAAGCTTTAAATACATATTTGTAAAGCCAAGCTCTGCAGTCGCTAAGATCTGAAAGCTGTGCACCTTCAGTTTAGCCTTTATACTTACCTACTTCTAATAATATTCTTTCTGCTGCTTTCTTCCATTTTCCCCAGCAGGATTTCTGCTTCATTCAGCAAATGGACAATTGCTCAGTTTTCACCCTCATCCTTTGACCCGTTAAAAGTTTACCATCTGCATCCTACACTGAATACAAAAATCTTACATTTCCCCATAGACGTGTTTATGCAGATCTTTCCATAACGTGGGAAGGCTAAATCAAATAAATGTAAGCTTTCAATGACTTTGAGAGATCAGTATTCCTATTCCTGTTCTAACAGTGGGTGACTGACATGCAATGATGAAAGCCCAAATGCCCACTAACTTTGGTTGCCCAATTTCAGACACTCAGTGCCTGGTTTTCCAGTCAGGAAACTGACTTTCAACGGAACTTTAACTGGAGCAACACTTTGAAAATACAATTTCAGATGCTGTTTTGAGTATCCAAGCATGCCTATAAATTAGGCCCAAAGAATCTCAAAATGCAAGCAAAATTGAAAGCCATCACTACAACATATTTTCATTATATTGTTTCTCCAGGCCACCAAAACTGTTTACTAGTGATTTGTATTCTGAATAAGGGAGGGAGCTCATATCAAAGAGTTTGTGGCCATTTCTGGGCTGTGTTCAGTCACACAGGTAATCTTCATCTGTCACTTCGCACTTTTGAGTGTCTGCTACGACAGGCCATATATTCACTTAGTAAACATTTTGAATATTTCATTTCCTACATTTTAAAAAGAAATGGAAAACACAACATTTCTACCACTAATTCAAAGGTTATCCGTTTGCAATTGCCTGTGGCTGCTTCAGCCCAAAGCACAGATTTTACCATCCCAGCTATCAGAAATATGTTCTTTCTACAAGAATTAAAAATAATCCCTTGCCGATACTATAGGAGGGAGAAACAGAAACAGACTCTCTCAGCTACCAGATTCTATCCCATTCACTTCCAATTCCACCAGTGAGGTAACGCCTGTGTCTACACAGCATTTTAGTTCAGATAAGGAGAAGGCTTCTGGAGCAAGCCTCCCAGTCGTCCCCACCTCAGATGCTTTGGCGTGCATCGTACCATAGTGTCCAGATACACAAATCTGATTTCTTTTAAGCAAAAATGAACTAGAAGATCTGTTCCAAAGCTAAGTGCACATTTAGCCCATGGATTGACCTAGCCAAAAAGCAGTATTTCCCCAAATTATTACAGCATCAACGTTGGATCCTCACTGCCAACCACTTCATTCCACAAAAACACTCCTCCTGTACTGCACTACTTCCCGAAGCAAAGCCAATATATAATATTCAGCATTTTCCTAATTGCTCTCCCATCTTTGCCCACATTGACCACGTATCTCCACACACTGAGATACATGAAGAACTGAAGATACAGAACTTGCCTTAAAATAGAGCACAAAAAACATCTGGCTTCCCTAGAAGACAAACTGAACAGCCATTCAGATAGCAAGTGAGCAGGAACAAGGACAGAGCTGGACATCATTATGAAAGCTTACACAAAAAACAGGTGCTTCACCAAGCAGTTATTTTGTTGGCAAGTGTTATATCCAGTAACTTCAACATCTGGGAGTGGTATACTTAAGTACTTTTTGAAAGCTTATGTCAAGCTCTTATAACATTGTGAGTACAGGCAAAATACAACTTTTAAACACCTCATGCCTTGGTCAGATGTGAGAACACCACCCACAAAGAACAAAGACGACACATTCCCAAAAGCAGCATGATTCATTTCTCAAACCAAATTCTAGCTTGCCTCCCCGAAGTCATAAAACCTGTTCCAATAAGCAGCTCCAGTTTTATAGAAGAAATAAATAAAAAAACCAACCCAATCCACTTAAAGCTGAGACCTCCCAGGGGAAAAAAATTCTGATGCAGATGCATGGAATGGCAAGTTTCACCCTGAAGAGTTATAATTTAGCACACGTATAAGAAAACAAACACAGAATTTTTTGCCTCCTTGGGTACAGGTCATATCAACAGCTCAGCTTTTGATGAGCGTAACACCTCAAAGTCCCATATAGAAAGCCATGTGTAATGGAAAGTTGTGTGCACATAAGAATAAAAAACCTAGAATGACAATGCAAATTATCAGCACTGGTTATTTAGCAATGATCAATGCAGATGTGTGTTAAATACCACTTAGACTATGCTATTACAAAACCTACTATATGTATTTTAGAAATTTAAAAATTAAATGCACTATTTTGGTGCAAGACCAGTCATACAGGCAGTGCAATTTACAGGCACACTGTGCCAAACCTAACAGCAAAACATGAGCGCAAATTCACAGTTTCAGAGTAGCTACATAAAACGCAAATCCATCATATCATTAACTACATTAAGCTATCTACATAACAAATTTTCCATTGGCATGACCTGTGTAAAAGTCAATGGAAAGTTCATGATACAACTTTTAAAAATACATTTATTTTAGACTTTTAAAAAATTAAATGTTATTTATACCATACATTTGTAAAAACACAAGTTGTTTTTTAGGGGAAAAAAAAAATATTTAAGAGATCACGTCTTTACACAAAGCAAAAGAAAAGAGAAAAAGGTCACAGACTGCGACAAGGATTTTCATCACCAAGAGGAAATTTTGGCAAAACATTTGATTTGAACAGCTATAAATCTCCAGTGTTCTGACACAGGCAGCATCTTTAATAAAGCATTAAAGAATTTTTTTAAGTCCATGTTAAAAAGAAATATAGAAGGAAAGGCTATTTCTCCTGTGAAACAAATTTTTAATATACTGTTGTGCAATTTTATCCACTAATTCAGATTTTAGGCTAAGCTTCCTCTTCATATCATCTATATTTTAATATCAAAAGCCAATCGTTGCAGCCAAGCCCTCCAGAATCCAGCTACTTCATAGCACAGAAGGCATTTGCTTCTTTCAGTAAAGCAGCCAAAGCAGCGAGGGAATTTTACTGATATAGATAATTCCTAACTGGATGGCAAAAATTAATCACAGTGGCCCACACAGCCTACCATCCACTGAGAAACAGCAATATTACTGTACAGAGTTTTGCTTACTAGCTCTAGCAAGGCACCAAGAGGCACTTTAGAAGTACAACAGGGACAATAAATTACCTTACAAAAGAAACAGCAGTCTGGCAGGTAGGAGCACCAAATTAAGATGCAGGAAAACAGTATTTTACAATCTCTTCTGCAGTGACCTACACAACCTCTTTGGAAGTCACCTCCTCTTTCTGCATCTCAGTTTTAACAAACCTTCTCAGATCAGAAGACAAAAAAAGTATTCAAACCTGTTAACTGCTCTGAATGCCTGTGGCCTCAGTAACATGCTTTTGAGGAATGAAAGTGGGTTTGGTTTAACTAGTTGCGTTTGCGTGGGTTTTTTGTTGGTTTCGTTTTTTTAAGTCATTCATAAAAAAACCAAACCAAACTACAACAACAGAAAAACACCAGGCATTTTAGTTCTTATTGCTGATGCAATAGGCTTTGGATAAAGGTCACCAAAATATAAGCAGAAGCACTGAAGCCTATGTGATCCACAGAGCCTAAACCAGCAGCTTTAAGATGCAAGATGCTTCATATGTAACAGTCACGAACCTTTGGAGACAATCACTCTGCAGCCAGAAATTTAGTGGGTTTTCCCCATCTTGCCACACCGTGGTATGTTTCCTCCATAGAATTCAATTTTCCTGAGCTGCAAGATAACAGCATTACTTGTTTCCCTGTCCACAGCCATTTTTGGTCCACCATTCTACCACAGCAATGAATTTATCACACACGCTTCCTCCCTTCCTGACAAGGGCTAGTGAGCAAGGTGCACTGAGCAGCATTCCTATTCTCTCATCTTACAGCCCTATTTTCAACAACTATTGTTCTTAGAGAGAAAAGACTTTCTTTAAAAAAAAAAATTAGAATATGAACTGAAAAACCTCTTTGAAAAGAGCTCTTGCCAGAACTATGAGATCAAGACAAAATAATGTACATTTTTCCTTAAAAAGAAATACTGATCTTAAAGCTAAGACTTTGATACTTTTTTTTTCCTAAATGTATTGGGGTATTTTATTAGCAGTAACACTGTAAAAACACAAACCTATTCAAGCATATTTGTTGACACATGCTTGTCAAAAATTGCCAAACCTTATCACAATTAATGAAGCCTCAGTTATGTGTTGTTTCTCAAACATCAGTATTTTCTTGTTCTTGCTGCCAGTTAGGTCAAAACCATTTCCCTTTCCCACCAAAACAGTCAGTTGAGGAATTAAAAACACCTACAGATGTTCACAAAAAGCTATGTATAACACAGGAGAGCTGATGCTTCTCCACAGCAACCAGAAGCAGTACAGATGGATCTTCTGTCCAATTTCTAACCTCCATCCAGTAGAAAAGGAACAAACAGCTTGTAAAATTATCCAATAATTGCCTACTGCAAAACCACTTAGAACTGAAGAGTGAGAATAGCTAGTATTTCAAACCAATGATCAATTTTCCAACTATTTCCTGAAGACTGCTGCACTGATATTAAGAATAATAAATTAAAAAAAAGAACAATTTCCACACTAAAGCTGAAAAAAGCAATTCCATGACAAGAATCAAAATCAAAGTGTTTGGTAATTTTCTTCAATTTATTGGGAAATGTCAGAAAGAAGAGTTCAGAGACCATGACACAGGTATCTGGTAAAGCTGAAGGACTCAAGAGAACAATTCAAGGAATTTTTCTTCTCCAGATGACAGGAAGAAACGTGCATTAATCTCAAATCTCGTGGCAATGCTTTCAAATGCATTTTTGGTTCAAATAATAACATGATGAAAATGCAACTAATTAACACTCCTGCCATGAAGTCTCAACCTCAGTTCACAGGTGAAATACAAAGAAATGAAGGATAAGCAGCAGCGGTTATTTTGGGGCAGTATCAGTATGGGAGATGTTTTTATGTTAAGGCAGTGTGCTCCTTGTAGCAACGACCATGTTACTCCATGTTTATACAGTACCTCAACGTGAAGGGACACTTGTTTTCAGATGAGACTTCCAAGCACAGCCTCTCTAATGGCAGCCACTCCCTTGAAGTCCATACTCTAGCCATTTGTGTTAATCAGCTATAACAGCACTGGCAAAAGCTTTTTAATGTTGCATGAATATACTTCATCTGTGTAGGAACTTATTGGCAACTGTAAGGACCTACTCATCAGATCCTGAATGCTTTCTTTCCAAGCTCATTTCAGTCCAAAACAAAGATAGAAATACTATTATTAACGTATGTCATGACTATTCCCAGTATTAACTTCCAGTTTCTAGCTTGTAATTCTTAAGTACGCTGGAGAGAGTGAAGAACATCATGAAGAACATGATGTAGGCACTCGTAATCTGGTTTATGCAATAAATGAGCATCAAATCCAATAAGCTTTTTCAAACAGGGCTTACAAAGTCATTACTCAGAATTACTCTACAAAAAACTGTATGACTAAAGATGTAAAATGAAACATCAATGTACACATTTTATAGTGAAAACAACCAAAACTAATTCATTAAGGACCGGAAGATGTCAGCTGAAGGGTGTTCTCCCTGATCAGCTCTTAGGGATTCAGCATTATAGATAGTGAGCTGTCACACGTAACAGCTATTTTTTTTTTCACAGGAATAGCCAAAATCTAGAAAGCAAAGCTGGTTCAAAGGTGAAATTGGACTAAGAATGCTGGCTTGGGGTTTTTGCTTGTGTGTTGTTTTATTTTCTTATCTCCTCAAAAACAGTAAGGACTAAAACCCTTGCTTCTGTGGAGCAAAAACTGGTTTGGCCAGTTAAGGGTTGCAGAACTCGGACTGCCAGGAAAAAAGGGTTTACAACATCAAAACACAACAGCCTGGCATTATGTTGGCAAAACACAGTTCCAAACAAAGCTCAACTCAGCTACAGCTTTTAGATGTGTGGCTTTTTATCACACACACCCAGTGCACATGCACATAGCGATTAACCTCAAAATCTCTAACTCTTCATCACATGAGTAGCAGCAGCGTACAAGATGTTCAAAAGCGTGTTTGAACAGCAAGTCTTTATTTTAATGCTCAGAGAACCACCACAGTGCCTGAAATTTTGTACGAACTTTACAAGTTACTCACTTTGCTAGCCATTTAAAAATAAAGCAAAATAACTAACATCTTCTGAGGTATCTTTCTCAAAGGCAGTCAGGAACACTTTCTCCATTAAGATCTACCTCAGTACTATAGTACTATTGTATTCTGCAGATATATGAGAAGCTGAAATTCATCTTAAAATAAGCAACAAAACATAGAAAGTAACACTCTTGTCCATATTGCCTGCAGAAATCCAGTAACAGCAGTAATTTAATTAGTAAGTAAAACAAATATCCTCCATCTTTAAAACAGTCAGGTTCTCAGTGTTCTCCATGGAGGGGGAAAAAAAAAAAAAAGGAAATGAGAAGGATTTCACCATGCTCTCCCTTGAATGAGCTACTGTTCACCTCAGACAGTCTCTACTCCTCCATATCTATTATCCTCCTGCTCCTCCCAATTTGGGAGCCCTCTGCATGAAATCAGCCACCTACAAAGTCTCCAAGCACCACCACAACAGCCCTGTAAACATTTGCACCACAGCAACGTGCAGAAGTAATGGACACTACTTCAAGCTGTTAAAGCTTTTCAAATTACTTCCATTTTCTTTTACAATATTTTAGTAACATTTAGAATTAGTCTTCTGTATTAAAATATTTTATCTAAATTTCTACATTCAATCCCATTCCAGGTAATCATTTGCTAACCTATTCAAAAGCAAGACCTTCTACAGATCTGGTAGCCATCACTGGGCTTCCAACAAACTCCTACAAGTTCATGGTGGCCTTAACTTCTTTCTAGCTTTTCCACTGTGAAGAATAAAGAAATCATTCCTTATGCCTTGGACTGTCAGTGCACTTTTTGAGTGACATGTTTTTAGTCTTCATTGACTTTTTATATATATACATGTATGAATGATTGACAGGAAGTGGTAGAATCAAGAGCACTGCTCAGCCAGAAGGCAGGTCAGAAAGATTAAGGATCTATACAGGTAGCATTACCAGTATAGAATACACCACTGTAGTTATACAACCAGTGTGCTCACAAGCCATGTTTCAGCACAAAAGTATCTTCTTCTTCTTCAGCTTAGGCCATTTCAACTAGAAGTAAAAGGAAACAACCCAACTACAGCAAATCACACCATTACAGTCAAACCAAAACAGCTTCTTGACTTCTGGATATATTATTCCAGAATAGAATGTGGAGCTATGGATGCTTCCCTTTGCAAAAGATGGCTTAGATGCCAACAACATCACTTAAAACAAGCAGGCATAACTAGCATTTATCTAAATTTGCAGACAAATTGAAACTGCCAAACAGCCCTGTTCACTCGAATGAGTGCTAAAAGACTAATAACAACAACTAATGTTGAATTTAAAGTACTTCACAAAGGAAAGAAGGAACATGAAATATCCATACTGAAGAACTGTATCAACATTCTCTGTAAAATAAATAGTGTAAAGACACACACACTAAGTAAACACGTCTTCACCCGGCTATGTGTAGCTTTTCTCACCTTACAGGAGAAAATAGAACTCCACAGTCTAGACTCCCTCTTTCAAAGGCTTGGAAAACAAGAAAAAACCCAACACCTGAGCAACTGCTACTCAGGAAAAGTGCACATTAGTCAAAACAATAAATGTGAAGACAAGGTGCCATAATCAAGGCTGCAAAGGATGTATCAGTGCTTCATTGGGTCAACACAGGAACAGGTAAACAGGAGCTAAAGTCAACAAATACCACGGCTAATGCACGATAAAGATGACTCGTTTATTTCAGTTTTATCAGTTTTCAGAACTCTTGTTTTAAGACAGTACTATACCCAAGAGAAAGCCCAAGGAGGGAAAAGATGTACATAGCTGTGGTACAATAGATTTACAGCAGTAACACTTCCAGAGCAGGAAGCAACACAGTGGTAATCGTGTACTCAGTAAACAAATGACTCGTCATCGTCCCTATGCTTTACTGGTTTTTTTTCTTTATTAGCCTGTTCTTTGGGCATCCCAGTATTTCTTTGCAACATCCC
Source organism: Bartramia longicauda (assembly GCA_028566575.1). Classification (NCBI taxonomy): domain Eukaryota; kingdom Metazoa; phylum Chordata; class Aves; order Charadriiformes; family Scolopacidae; genus Bartramia; species Bartramia longicauda. Next base: position 105,901,431 of record JAOXNH010000023.1, read on the forward strand.
ATGACTGCAGTATTTCTGTAGTAATTTATGAACCACACTTTGAATTCAGAAGTGGCTTGTACTGTGGTGAACACAGGTCAGTGAGTGTTCACACTTACACCACCCAGATGAATTGCCCAAGGACGGGAAAAACAATTTGACAAAACAAAGCTGGTTTGTATAGGCTGTTCAGGTAGACTGTTTATTTTAGATGTTTACTGCAGAAACCTTGGGCTGCAATTATATTTTGAGTTCTTCCACTGCTTCACAAAAACCCGGAGAAAACATACCCAGTATGAAAGTGAGAGCATCAGAATGAAAATTCACTGCCAACTCCCTAAAAATTAAAGAATTAAAGTAGCTCTATGATGTACATCCCCCCAACAATATTCATGAACCTGAATTAAATAACAGTATTTCTTTCGTGAACTAAATCTTTCTACCAGTTAATAGATGGCTCTTTTCCAACACTGTAACCAGTGTCTGCTTGTTTGTTTGTTGTTTTTTTTTTCTTCCCTTCTCCAATTCTGTTCATTAAAGCTTCCATGCCTTTCTTCAAGACAGTCCCTTTCTCTTGCCAATATTCTTCTCTTATCCCAACAGTTTCATCCTTTTCTACATATTTTTCATTGCAGAGTAATTTCAACAAACAATACCTGGAGAGTTAATTCAACACCTAAACACTACTACCAAAATCTGGGAAAGATGTCACTGCAGAGACTAGGACCCTTCTCATGACAATGACCCTCCCTTCCACTAGTTCCAAGGGAAGTTAAGGAACCAGCAAAACCTTGCTAGCAAATCCAAAAAATTCAAAACATCACTGAGAATAGCACATACAGAATGGAGAACAGGACTTGTTTTTCAGCTTCTTTTCACCCTCTACAGTCTCCATCTATTGTCACAGGAGATCATGCTTTGCTATCCACCCTTCGTTCCTCTGGCTGCTGCCAGCAGCAGATAAGGGACACACAGGGCAAGGTAGGGGCGTAATTTTCTTATCCTACCACTCCCTTATCTTCAGTGTCTGGATTTCACACACCCATAAATTCTACTTTTACTCACTTCTATTACTCATAAGCTTCCTGGGTCACATCAGAAAAATCAGTAACATGCTGTTCTGTATTTCCCAGCTGCACACCAGGGTCTAAGAATCAATGGTGAAAGAGAATAAAACTTGGGACACTCTTTATCCTTTTTTATAGTTTCATAATGCTTAAGACAAATATTAAGCCATCTAAATTCTGGAGAGCTATACAGGACATTCCATGTTTAGACAAAAAGGTTTTTATCAGACTAAAACATTTCAGTCCTAAGGAAGCTACATTGGGTTGCCTGGGCAGAAAATAAGGAAGGCTAAAGCATCACTAACGCTCAAAACTTTGGGAAATAACAGATCTAATCAGAAGACACATTCAGATGTTCCCTGCAAGCAAATCAGGCACGTACTGCTTCTCAGCAAAATGATTCCCTATGCCACCTCCAAGCCTGGTCTTTTACTTAGACTCCAGCTGTGGCCCATCTCCAAAGCATCAAAATAAAGTAAAAAAATTTGCAGATACATCTTGCCAGTCACATGCGTGTAAGAAATAAACATTTCCTACATATATATGAGAAAAAAAATCCTGCACACTCTCCTTGAAGGCAACAAGGTGAAACACGAAGGTTCAACGTAGGTCAACGATGACTGTTTTTACATGGAACTGAGTGCATTAAGGGCACGTTGAAAGCAACTCGGGTAACCCTCGGCACAAGGAAGCCCACACAGAAAATTATGCAAAGATGTAGATGCAGCAAACTGGCCTGCGATCACTAAATGAAGGAAGTTCATATGGTTTATACAGCTCACGTTTAGGAGGACTTAAATTTTTGTGCCTAATCTTATTCAAAAAAGGTACGTTTAGATTCTTTGAAGGTTGACGGCACTCATGCAGAAAAATCTATTTATTCTACACAAATGAGCAAGTTTATTCAAATAAAAGCTAAAATTAGGCCAGGAAAAAAAAAAAAAAAGGTGTGGAAATAGCAAGGATTTATTTTTATTTTTTTTTACTTTTGTTGAAAAATCACTGCTTCTCTTTACATCCTGGATTTTAAGTGAAGTGCATAATCATAAGCATGACATTTTATTCAGTCCAGACATCTTCATATAGCAATATTGTTAGCAGTTGGAGCCATACTCTTTCTTTTCTTATCTAGAAGATAATCACTGAAGTTATCTTAGTTCATCCAGTTGTTCAGACCATATTTCAGTATCTCAAGACCAATCTCTTCCACAATCCACCCAAAAAGTTGACTCTCACGTACTGTCATAGTCAATCTTTTATCTACCCTGCTCATCTA
>JAOXNH010000023.1:105908510-105922916 GCA_028566575.1 Bartramia longicauda
GCCCAGTTCCCTCAGCCTCTCCTCATATGACTTGTTCTCCAGACCCCTCACCAGCTTGGTGGCTCTCCTCTGGACACTCTCAGCAGCTCAATGTCCTTCCTGTGGACAGTAGGACTGGAGAAGTTTACAAAATCTAGCGGTTATGACTCAACACCCTCGCCTGGCCGCGGCGCTGAGGTGTGAGGGCGCGGATGGGAGCGCGGATGGTGGGCACCTGGGCGAAAATGGCACCTTCCTTGGCGGGGTGGGGAGGCGGGGACAGCCTGACTGGAGAGCTCCGTGAGGCAGCGGGGCGCTGGTAGTGCTGGCGGGGTCGGTGCCAGGCAGCGGTCAGTCCAGGCCGTAGCTGTGGAGGTGTCTGTCACTGAGGATGGCGGGAAACCGTGAGGGCACAGGTAACGAAGAGGTTGAGGTAAGGAAGAGATCAGCCCCCCGTTCTGCTCATAACCGTCTCCCCTCCAGCAGAACAGAGGCGTTCAGCCGAAGGTGGATGAGGAATGGATACACACAGGGCACGAGGGTGGCCTGCCACCCTGAAGAAGTCAAAAAAAGCCTCCAGCCACCCATTGACTTAAGGAAGTTTGTCTGTCGTAGCTATAACCCATAGTTTTTAGTTTATTGATGGCCTGTTTCTTAAAAACAGAAACCTGAAATGGTACAAGCGTGTGTGCTTTTTCAGTAGCTTCAGCCTGGCAGCAGTTTCCTTAAAGAAAGCAAGAAGTGAAGTGGTGATGCTGATGGTAATAAACTGATAGGCAGCACAACTCTTCCACCTGCCCAGTCAACACAACCCAATGTGAAACAGAGTGAAGTCTTGAGTGAAGGCTTCACGTTAGGAACTGCAGCAAACTCTGCCAGGCGAACTTGTGCAATAGGCTACTTATTCTGGCATAGTGCCCTGCCTGCCTCTTTGACGTTAGAGCTTTCTGTTGTGTTAGTTTTTGGTTTTATCTTATGAAATAAATGTAACTTTAGTTGTTCTAAATGATGCGATGAAGGAGCCCCCAAAGGAATATACTGTTCTTATCTATAAAACTGCTGGAGAATCTTGGGTCTCTTGAGAGAAAACTGCAGGTTGTTCCTTGCAGTTTAATATATTTTTTAATAATTGTTGTATATTTACCTCTAAGCCATGCTGTGATCAGTAATTTACCCTCAACACAAAAATTTCACCATTTTAAGTATGTGAAAGATGAAGTGTCTTGTCCAATATCTTGCTAACGGCCTGAACCATGCCTGGAGTAGTGGCGAGGTGTAGTGATTTACATAGCCATTTAAGTTCACAGTTAATGCTAATTGGTAGTAGCAGGAAAATGGAGGTAAGTGTAATTAGCCGAAAACATCCGTTGTTTCTTTTATTGAATTGCAGACCACACTCTGTACTTATGTTTTAGCTTGTGGTAAGGTCTTTTGTCTGCATTTAAAGAGACTGGTTAATAGGTACAAATAAGTGGTTTTAATTAGATTTCTTCACTGCATGACAGGCAATTACAATTGTGGTAGCATCTGCAGCTTCTGAAGCAATAGCATGATGTTTTTGTAGTAAAGCAGAGAGCTGCTTTCAGAAAGGGAGAAAAAAGAAACCTTTTCCCAATTACTTCTGAATCAGTCCCTTAAATCTAAACCTGCAAATTACATATATATGTGAGTAACTTCATAGGAGTGCAGTGCCACTCGGCTCAGTACAGTCTGCATTACTGTATACATATGTATATATGTATATAGAGACTAAGCTCATTTTATCTGATTTTCATTTAGTGAGGAGACACATACCTTCACACAAATCTTTGGGAATCTGAACCTAAACATTTTCAAATGAAGCCACAAAGGAGCTGCTTTAGGAAAGGCCAATAGCTAATTCTGAATCATAGTCTAGTCACCAGAAATGCTTCTGGTGCATCTATATAAATCCATGGAGGTGGTGTTACTGAGACTTCCATGAAATATTCGCAGCAAATAATTGACCTACTGAATGAACTCCTTACTTTCAGTTAACCAAATGCCCGAGAACAAGCTCATGATATCACTGTGTAAATGTCAGTTGGTTTTCGAACACAGCCCTTGATTTTCTGGTATTTTTTATTCTTTTTTTCAGTCTATGTGTTCATGCGGTGCTCAGAACGTACAAAAATATGCTTCCCCACATGGCTTCTGGGATCTTAGGAGTTCATACTTGAAAGGTACATTGATCTATAGTGTAAATCACAGTATCATTATAAATAGTTTGCAGCTATGGCATTAAGTTACATAATTACATCTTTCACAAGTTTCCATTGGGGAAATGTGGTGTTTTGGGAAGATGTTCTTGTGCTCTTATTTAGGAAGGTGTGTGTTGGGGAAGGCAACGTCACAGAAAGAGATCTGGAAAATAGTCACAAAATAGTAGTCCTTTTGTAGTGACAGGGGAGATTAGTTACATGAAAGAACGAAAGGGGTCCTGCCCCACAGAGCTCAAAATCTATGTTCACAATCAAAACTGAAGCATACAAATGTTGGTTGAGAAGAAAGTAACTGGAAAATAAGCAATTTCTGTCAGAGAAAAAGTAGTCTGTCTTTGATGTCTGCTGTAAAATGTATGGTAAGGGCTTTCACGGCCACTGCAGCAAAACTAAGTCATCTGCTTTTCCTGTTGTGCTTTGAAAGAAGATGTCATTACATTTGTTTTTACATTTCTTCCTGCCAGTGTGAGAATACTGTGTTGTGTGGGGGAAGATGAAGCACTGGCTGGGAACAGGTAGCATTTCACATCCCATGGACAGGGTAACAGTGCAATTAGTCCTGAAAGTTAAATGATACTGTGGAAAAGAAGGCTGGTGAGTGATAAAAAAGAAGGTAATGTATCCGGAGTAGTGAATCTATAAAATTTCATGTAAGTGGGACAGTTTTCAACAAACATCAGTTACTTTCCTACTGCTTTTAACATTTGCATGTAAGTGAACAAGAAGTGGTACTTCCACGAGGAAATTCTTCCCACCAAAGGCTGTCAGTCAAAATGCAGGAGGACGTGTTGATTTAAATAATCCCTGGAGAGTGGCTTAGCGTAGCATGAACTTCTTCTAATGTTCTGCGATTAAGTTTTTATGGTCCCATAAGTGCTCATAGTTCTTAAGTATAAAAATAATCATAAAGACATCTCTCAGCCCTACAGAGATTACTTAATCTGTCAGAATGATTTAACAACCACTAGAGGTTTCCTGTGAGCTTTGTTTATTTGAATGACAATTTAAGATATTCAGGTGTTTACAATACTAGTCTTCCCATATGACATTATTCAGTAAAGAATAAAAAGAGAAGAGCTGTGGCAGAGGACAGGAAGGGACAATGGGACAAAGTTACTAGGATGCACCATTGTATACAGTTCTTGTTCCTCTATTTGTTTGATAAGGTTGTTTTGGGAACACATTCACAGTCAGAAAAATAGGAACAATTACTGAAACTTCTTTTAGCAAAATAGATGGAAAGGAAAATGTGTTTCAGTATTAGGTATAGAGAGGTGATCACTTTTCAACAGTAAAGTCTTATTTGAGCCTTACCTTTTTTTTTTTTTAGGCTTTGCTTAGCTTAAGATATTTGTGACTTCATTCCAAAGAGAAGAATATTTCTGCAAAAGCTGGTGCCAGTCAAACTGAATTACTTTCATAAAAAATCTACTATTGAAATGTTGGCATTTGTTTGTATCTTTATCTAGTCCCTCCTCCAAAGCAGTCTTTTGCCATCGCTTCAAATATTCTGTACAGCACAATAAGCCTCACATTCATCAGCTGTTTTCTGAATTAATATAATCTTTAATTAGTCAATTCTGCTATATTAGTAATTTAGTGCCCAGTCTGATTCCTGTTTATATTAGTAGGAATTCTTCATGATGATACTGTTGATTGGCAGCTCAAGGAACATTTATTTGGTGCTCTACCTATTAGGAAAAATATAAATAACTTTCTACAGGTTCACTGGAATCTCCCTGGGCTCTTTTAGGAGAACACTTTGGCTTTAGATATTTCACTGACTCTTTTGTGTTGGTCTTAGAGCTGCTCTGAGAGCACCCAAGCTTCTCCGTTTTTAAGGCAGCAAATGATTTCTATTGTAAAACTGATTTGGACGAACTTTCTTCCCTCTAAACACTTATAAATTCTGTGATGGGGAAATGCATTGGTGTCTCTCAGAAACATGGACTCATGTTCAGCTCAGACCACTTTTTTTCAATTATAACACAATGTTAACAAAATCAGGCAGAGCTTGTAAAGAAGGATGATTGAAAGCTCACTTTACTGTTCAGCTGTAAATATCAACTCTCAGGTGCAGATCTTAGAAATGATAATTTCCTTGCTAAAGGAACTTCCTGCTTTCATGACAAGGACAAACCAACTGACTTCAACAAGAAGTTACTCTTATAAATGAGTGAGTTGGCTTTTCAAAGCAAATTCTACTCTAAAATTCTTTAAGGGAAACAGTGCAAACTGACAGTGTACAGCATTTCAAAGTGGAATAACTAGTGCCACATGCCATTGGAGTATTGCTGTCACTCTGAAAAGTTTGGGGAATAGAAGCCCTTTTTTCAGAACTGAAACAAAAGCAGTGAACTTCAAAGCTAAGTTCTGAGTTTAAGAACAGTTGTTTTGAGCTTAATTAAGTATTTACCAGACTATGGGAAATACGGTGGATGGGAGAGGCTGGTGATAACCTTGCAAGGAACCTACTACTATAAAACAGTAGTAAAGAACTCTACCTTTTTATTGATTTAACTATAAAAGAAAAGCACATTCATATTAAATGCATTTGAGTAAATGTACAGTGAATACATCATGTAGTTTAATCTCCTGTCATACTGTAACAGCAGGGCATGGAAATAACTGCTTTTAACGAGTTTCTCAGGTTTCTGAGCTGTCTTCGTATTGTGTCTCCTTGGTTGAAAGGGGAGACCTGACTTTTCTTGATATCTGATGTTACAGGTTCTCAAACTGATCCTTGCCTCTTAGAGAGCTCAGTTCCCAAGGTTCCTCCCACTTGCCGTAGGTGAGTGCAACAAGATAGGACTAAGACTCTTCTTTATTTGGATTGTTTCTGAAATAATAATACGCCTTATTCATCCCAGAGTTGCTTAAGAGTTGCTTTTAATGCCAAGATAAGCTTCCAGAGTAAAGTGAGCTTATTCTAAGAGCAAAGGTTGAAGTGTAGGAGGGGGTGCAAAGTAAATAACACAAATGCAATTTAAAATTAAGCTTCCCAAATAAGTTTTCCTTTCAGTTGCTTCAGGTTCACAGTTAACTTAAGAGAGAGAAAGGGAGGACTATGGAATTTTCTTTTTCTGTTCCCCAGGAATGGCTTGCCCTAAATAGCTTTCTCAGTCCATATGGTCATTGCTACTTAGTTTTGGATTGTTCTCCCTCTTCTTATGAATTATCGTGTTCAATCCTGATCCTTTCTGTTGAGTAAGAAGTAGGAATTTTCCCTTTACGGGTTTGTGGAGTTAGTCTTTGTGCGTTCATTTGAGCTTAAGTTGCCCTCCTATTTTTGGAACATTTTATGAGTTTTTGTCATAAGATGTCTTCAGTGCCTGTACATCTTCTTAGCTTTATTGTCTACCTTTCATTTTAAATTCTTTATAAAAATTGCACGTACCGACACTAGAAAGGATAGGGTTGGTCATATGACACTTCATTCCCACCCCTCTTACCATTCCCACCATCTCCTTCTCCACACACAGTTCTGAGAATCCTGTTCTTAAAATTCCTCCCTTGCTGCTTCCAACTCCAACAGCATCAGTGAGCACAGCCTGAGGTACCTCCTCCCTGCCAGCCAGTAAGTCATGCCAGACTGTTTTGTGGCCAAAACTGGTGGTGTGTGTCGAGTGAATGGGGCTGAGTGTCAGGTAATGAATGGGAAGCAGGTACTTGGGATGTCAGACCTGTCAGCCACAGCCCAGAACAGCCCAGTGCAATTGAACTTGTCACTGGGTCAGAGCCTGAACGTTTCTGCAATTGTTCCAGGACCCCCCTGCTTCCCCAGTGCCTTCCTCCGGCTCGGTATGACAAGCAGGAAACTGTTGCCCTCTGCTCTAGTGGGTAAAAGCCTTCGCTTTTGTGAGCAGCAGGATAGGGGAAGCTGTGCTCAACTTGAACATCTAGAGACCTCAGAGCAAATGGTCCTGGAGCCTCACACTGGTCAGCCACCGAGCGTAAAAGTACTTCATTGAGATTTGATTTTTTTAATTGAATCTTAGCTTGATGTCCCATCTGCTAAGTCCCTCTGCAAGCATGTAAGCATTGTCCAAATACAATTTTGTGAGGTAGCATGCTGGTTTGGGCTCAGATACAGTTAATTTTCTTCATAGTAGCTAGTATGGGGCGGTATTTTGGATCTGCACTGAAAACAGTGTTGATAACACAGGGATGTTTTAGCTGCTGCTGAGCAGGGCTTACACAGAGTCAAGGCCTCTTCTGCTCCTCACACCGCCTCACCAGCGAGCAGGCTGGGGGTGCACAAGGGGTTGGGAGGGGACGCAGCTGGGACAGCTGACCCCAGCTGACCAAAGGGCTATGCCATACCATGGGATGGCATGCTCAGCAATATACAGCTGGGGAAAGACGAAGGAAAGGGGAGACGTGGAGTTATGGCATTTATCTTCCCAAGTAACCATTAGGTGTGATGGAGTCGTGCTTTCCTGGAGATGGCTGAACACTTGCCTGCCGAGGGGGAGCAGTGAAGGAATTCCTTATTTTGCTTTGCTTTGCTTGTGTGCACGGCTTTTGCTTTACCTATTAAACTGTGTTTATCTCAGCCCATGAGTTTTCTCACTTTCAACTTTCCAATTCTCTCCCATCCCAGCGGGGGGACTGAGCAAGCAGCTGTGTGGTGCCCAGTTGCCAGCTGGGGTTAAACCACGACAGATAACAGTCATAATAACGTAATCCTCAGCACAACACGCCCAAAGCTTGAGTGAGTAACATTGTGGGAACAGTGGCCAAAGATTCATATCCAGATTCATGTTTCTGAGAGTTACTTCAGGTCCTATGCAAGCTCAGATATATGTTCCATTTATACAGGCAATGTTATTTGCATAAGTAAAGCCGTGAGTTTGTTCATCCATTCAGTCAAACAGCAGTGTCTCTAAAACTGCACTATATGAACCTGAAATGCTCTAGGATATAAATTTCTTTTTTTCAGAAAACCCATCTAGGAAACTGAAGAAGCATTTCAGTAAATTGAGTATACAAATTGCTACATATAAATTCAGATATTTTCCTTGTCAGTTCAGTTAAATGATTATCACATTAGATGTATTTATCCTGCTGTATTTTATATGGTGCCTCATTCTTTTGACCCCCTAAATGTACATAAGCACAGAGTTTGGCTATTATGGCCTCCATAATTTTTGAAATTGATATTTATGATGGTAGTAAATTTAACATGTTTCTAAACTGTACTTTAATTGGGGGTGGGGGATATTTAGAGCCATGAAAGATTAAACAGCCTGAAGGAACAGGCAGTATTCCATCTCTTGCTTTGAGCCGGTATTTAACACCTTCAGCACTTCTATGAAGAGGAAGATATATGTCTGCACAGAGCAAAAACTGTTTGGAACATCAACTGACTCTACTCTGTCACAGAGATCAGAATAGCCCATTTCATAACATTTTGTCCACGCGGCTTTCTTGTAGAGACCATATCTGTCTGACGTGTTGCTGTTTGCCTTGTTTCATCCCACTCCTAGTTTGGACATTTTTATTGACAAATTATGATTACGTTTATTTAATAAGGAATTCTCAGTATAAAAGGTTTCATAGGAGCACTGGCTATATCTCCTTGTCTTGTTTAAATGTGAAGTACAATTATTACAAAATTGAGAGAACAATGAAGAGCTTAACTGTTCCTGGTTTTCTTCTAAAAGTACCACATTAAAGTGAAAATCCATGAAAGAATGTAGCTCAGACAACAAATTTAGAAATACAAAGTTATTCTGTGAAAATCACTACCAGAAAATAAAAACCATTTAAAAAAGAATACCAGCAGCAGTAGACATAGTTTAAAATTACAAGGGATATAAATCTTTAAGCCTTCGACTTTTAGTTATTAAGTCAAGCGATTGCTGTCTCTTCTGTGGAAGAAACTTTCGTGTAGGTTATGATGTCATTGATTTATCAGATTTTTTGCACCTTTTGTGCAGATGGGAGAGAGTAGGACAGACCACCGGTCTCATTCCCCAGCACTGGAAAGTTGTTCCATCTCTTCCTAACTCTGCCTATTTCTATTAGAGACTGACTGTGTCGCAGTGAAGAAATCCTAACTTTGGGATCATGCAGTAGCTAACGTTGCAGGGGACCCTTGAAGCTGAAGGGAGCCCTGTTCCTGTGGTGCTCCAGTCGAGTTAATATCATGAGCCGTGTGATTGATGTTCTCGGGGCTGCGCTCCCTGCTGCTTTAAACAGGAAGCTCTACCAGGATCGCTTCAGTTCAGCGAACAAGGCCACTTCCTTAACAATACAATAACAGGAATTTTATCAGAAACTTCAAAATTCAGTTCTCGAAGGCATGAAGGTGATCGCTTTCGTTCTTGCATTATCTCCAGTATTTAGGTATAAAAGTTACGGGTTTTGCTTGGAAAAAAATGCTTTCCTCATATTCTTTTCACAAGGAGGAATCTGTCTTTTTTATAATTGTTAAAATATCATTCCAGTTTTGCAAGAGATTTGTCATTCTTCTTTCTTTCCCTAGACCAGATTTATGTTGCCAATATCACAGTATGATTCTGCAGGAAAATGCCTTCAGCTACTTCTAACGTTTTTTTATCTTTTACTATCCATATGTTGTTCACCACTAAGAACAGTAGTTTTGGATAGCTATTGTCCAGGTGCAGGTTGCTCAAGAGGCAACACCCAGTCACTGCCTCTATTCATTTGCTACTTCTTGTACAGATAGAAGAAATATTACGGCAAAATAAAACTGAATTATTTATGCTACAGGACTAAATTATTTGCCTTGGTTTTTACTGGTGAGGTTTGCTTTGAGGGATCCCGGGCCGTGGAGATCAGTGGAAAAATCTGGAGCTCTGAAGACAACCTCAGTCGAGAAGGATCGAGTTTGGAAACATTTAAACAAATAGAGCATACACAAGTCCGTAGGATTTGGTGGGATTCATCCATGCGTGCAGGGCTGCTCTCAGTGACATCATCTGGAAGGTCACAGCAATTGGATGAGATTCCTGGGGACTGTAAGAAACCAAATATCCCATCTGCCTTCCAGAAGGACAAGAAGGAGAATTCAGGGAACAAGCCTGTCAGCCTCACCTCAACCCCTGAGAGGGTAATAGAGCAACTCTTCATGGAAGCTATTGGACAAGATGATTAGGAGTCGTCAGCTTGGATATAAGCGAGGGAAATCACGCCTGACCAATCTGGTAGCCTTCTGTGCCGAAACCACTGGATTTGCGGATGAGAGGAGAAAGTGGATGTTGTTTATCTTGACTTTAGCAAGGCTTTTGACGTTGTCTCCCATATTACCCACATCAACAAACTAATGAAGTACAGACTAGATAAATGAAGAGCGAGGTGGACTGAAAACTGGCTGAACTGTTGGGCTCAAAGGGTTGGGCTGGGCACGAAGTCCAGCTGGAGGCCAGTCCCTAGGGCAGTACCTCAGGGGCTGATGCTGGGACTAGTACTGTTTAACCTCTTCATTGAGGACCTGGATGGTGGGGACAGAGTGCATCCTCAGCAAGTTTGCAGGCAGTACAAAGTTGAGAGGAGCAGCTGATAGACCAGATAGATGTGCTGCCATTCAGACAGACCTCGAGAGGCTGGAGAAATGGGCCAACTCCTGTTCGTGAACCTCACAAAGGGAAATGCCAAGTTCTGCAGCAGATGAGCATTAACCCCACGGACTAGTACACATTGATGGCTGGAAATAGCACTGCAGAAAAGGACCCAGGGCTCCTGGTGGGTGAAAAGTTGGCCATGAGCCAACAGTCTTACATCAAAGAAGGCCAACAACATCCCAGGCGTTGCCAGCAAGGGATTATTTCTCTCTAGTGAAGCACTGGGAGACCACACCTCAAGTGCTGTGTCCAGTTCTGGGCTCCCCAGAACAGGAGAGACATGCACATACTGGAGTAAGTTCATTGAAGGGTCACAAAGATAATTAAGAGAATGGAGCATGTGTCATACAAGGAGAGGCTGAGAGAGCTGCTATTGTTTAGCCTGGAGGAGAGAAGGCTCAGGAGATCTTATCAATGCTTGTAAATACCAAAAGCTAAGTAGGGAAAGACAACAGAACCAGCATCTTTTCACTGCTGCCCAGGAAGGACAAGTAGCAATGGGCACAAATTGAAAGACAGGAAATTTCTCTTAAATACAAGAAATAATTTCTTAACAGTGAAGAGGGTCAAACACTGAAACAGGTTTCCCAGAGGCGTGGAGTCTTCAGCCTTGGAGGTCCCTGAAACCCAACTGGATCCAGTCCTGAGCAACCTGCTGTAGTTGACCTGTCTTTGAGCAAGGTGGGGCCTGAACTAGACAATCTGATGAGGTCCCTTCATGCCTCAACTATTAGTAGTCTGTGATTCTATCAAATTAGGGTAGCCAGAAAGGTTTGAGATAAATTCCATCATTTAGAAGTGGAGCATAAGAGTATGAGAAACCAGGTGGAACTTCGAGGTACATTGTTGGCCGGGAGTTTCTATACAAGAAATCAGGATGTGTAGATATCAGGAGTGAAATACGCAAAAGGGACAAATGCTTGCAGAAAAAAACTTCAACAGTTCCCTTTGGCACTCTATGCTAAGTTGCAAATAGACATCCTCCAGATTGGAATTTCCAATAGTAGAGAGACCTTTGACTGAAAATGTAATTTAAAATCCTTTTCAATTTCTGTGGAAATCTGTTAATTCCAGGAACCTGCTGGGAAACCACATGATTCAATGATGCACAGATTGGTATTTTTAATGTGTGTTTGAAGAACTCGATTAAACTTCCAACACCAAGAAATTGCATGTGGTGGCTTTTATGTATACGTGCAACAATGTCACTAAATAAAGGGAGAAAGGCATAAAAATGCTTCTCTCTACCCTTTTACTGAGTCTTTGTACAGTAGCTCACATACACTTTCTGGCTTTTGGAATTGTCTGGGCTGATGCCATGTTTTGGATAGTGCTAGGGATGGTGCTTGGGTAGATCACTCCTTTTCCCGCAGTTTATTCCTAGCTGTGGTTATACGTACTCTGGATTAAGTTCTCTTCCCTTTTATTCTTTTTTTTTTTTTTGATGTCCTTTATTTTCCCTCCCATCTCCTAGTGGGGCACGGCACAGCACATACCTGGAGGCACACCACACTTACGCTTCAGGTTCTCCCTTGGATGAGAGATTCCACAGCCGTTCATTCTTCAACCAGGCAGGCGTTTCTCTTGGATTCACGTTGTCAGCTGTGCGGGCCTTACCAGAGATTCAACAACTTCCTTTTTCTTTAATGACAGACTCCAATAGTCTCTTTTTGGCTACCATGCCATTAGTCTGTCCAGAACAACTGCAAAGGCTTTCCCTTTTCCCTTCAATAACAGCCGGGTTCTTGCATGTTTGGGAAAGAAGATAAAAGCTGGACTTGTATTTCTCAGCCGTCTCCATCCTTGACGACCTCTTTCTTTAAACTGTGTTAAGGAAGAGGACTAGCAGGGTCTCCAGCATGATGGTTCTACATAAACAAATAAAAAGACATGTTTCTGCTTGAGAATTACTGTAAAAAGAGAGAAATTCCATAAAAATCAGTTAAACCATTGGGGGTTGACGTTAGCACATAAGTTTAACAGGGATAAAGCTGCATCACATCAGACAGAAAGTATTCATCAGGTAAATCTTTGCAATACATATTTATCTCATGTATAAAATTCCACCCTTAGATCCTAAAAAGAAATGCCGAAATTTCATATGTTAAATCTTGCATCACTATAGAACAGAAGTATATGTATGTGGTTATACCTGACCTGAAAAGGCCTGTTGACAGATGTACTGGGGTTGAGGGGATTACAAGGTCTCTGCTGCTTAATTGCATCATTCTCCCCCTTGTTCATGTCAAAACTTGCATTTAGCCTGTAAGTTGGAAAGTGCAAAGCTCTTTTTTATTTTTTTTTTTTATCCCACACTGCTTTCTGAAACTTTGGTGAGGTCCTAATACCCATGTGCATGCTCTGCTGCTCGGAACTGTATTATTGGCCTGTATTATCCTGGGAGGAGCACTGCAGGTTTCCTACAGGACTCAATAAAACAGCCTTTTTCCCTTTGGGAAATTGACTTGTGTTTCTTTATTAGCCCAAAGCTAGAGGCTGTTTTAATCCTCCAGAGTCTGTACTTTACTGATCTAGACTCAGACTTTCATGCTTCCTGCTGAGAAGAAAAAAAAAAAAAGAAAAAGCATGGATCTTCTTTATGTCTGGAAGTTATGTTTTCTTTTTGGGGGACAACGCACAGACATGTTGTGCAGAGACATTACAGCGCCAAGGAGGAGGTGGAGCAGGAAGGAGGTGGTACAGATGTGGAAGATCTAATACGTGGCTACAGAGTGGGCTTTTCAGAGCAGGATCGCTATCACTGGCTACGTTGCTCTGATCTCTCCCAGCGGACACAACAATACCAGTGATCCTGGAAACTCTGCCTGAGGAACCTGCCTCAGATCTCCAGTGCCTCAGTCAAGAAATGGTAGAGATTGGCCACACTGGACCGGTGTTGGCAAGTCAACTATTAGACTCAATAGATAAACCTTGTTATCAGGAACACACCTGAAACATTAGCTAGTTTTTAGAATGTTCTAGTTGTAGGATACAAATGCCCACTTGATCGCACCATTTGAAGGAGCTAAGTCAACCTCAAAAAGCAGTATTCCTTTGTCCTGCAGGATGAGGAGACTGTTGGGGAACGTTCATAAACACGTAATTGGATGAAGGCTCCAGTTCACCATGTTCTGAAACAAGTGATCACTCAGCTGCTCAGAGAGCTGAAGCTTTCTGCCACAAATACAGGTCTCTGTCAGCTTAGGGGGAACTGAACCTGTTACCTTCTGAGACGGTCTGAAAGCAACCTCACAACAGGGACATGCAGGACATTCTGTTCTTCGTTGCTCAAAGGCAGTAGAGTTCCACAGTCATAAAGCAGTCACGTAAGCAATCTAGGCCAAGAGAGGCCAGTGAAATGAATGTTGAACATGTTTACTTCCCTGCTCATTACAGGTACTTTAACAAGTAATTGCCTGCAACCACGTACAGTGTTAAGTTGCAAAACGCCTTGCTAGATGTCCTCATTTCTTGCAGGCTCTGTGGTCTATATTTGCTTAAGCTTCTAGTGTCTGGGGCAGTTCTTCTGCCCGGGGTGTTTTGTCACAGAGTAATTTTTGGACTTTCTTAGGCAAGCATTTAATTACTGTGGGGAACAATATGACGTGTTTAAACAGAGAATCATATTAAGTTCTCAAAGCGTGCAAGTTATTTAAGGAGCCCTGTCAGATTGCTAAGAAAAAGTAAATGTACTTTTTAACTGTGGGAATGTTTGCAAACAAGCCAAAATTCAACTTCTGAAATGCTAGGACTGGGGCTCGGTTGTGATTTCTTCTGCATTTGAGGGTTTCCTTTCACCCTCACATCTTCTTTATTTGGCATTGACTAAAGAGGTTGCCTGACCACTATGTGAGGCCACACAAGCATCTCATAAAATGCTCATCTTTGCCTTTTTTGTTCTATGGGAACCAACAGACAAAAGATTCAGAGGAGTTTGGGATGCCTGCCTTCAAACCTGGAGGGGAACTTGTGATCCATGTGTCCTTGTGTCCGTGGGAGCTGTTTCCCAGAGCCCTGGCAAAAGTGCGAGCGCTGGGACTTGCACATACTCTTGTTCCTGCATGAGTGTTTATGGACCTTCATCACTGAACCAATGCTCAAAGTTTCTGTTCTACCTCTACCAAAGACTTTCTCTTTCAAGAACGCTGCCAGGGTGTGTGGTCCCCACATGCCTGCAATCACTGTTGTGATGTTTTGCCTCTCAATCTGAGTCCAGAGGTGCATTTTCTCCTGGCCTGACGCTCCGGTGACCGTGTGCTCCTGCTCCTCTCTGTCTACAATGGGAAAAACCACTCCCTTCAGTATTCTTTTTCAGATAGAAAGACACGGATTTTCAGCGTGAGAATTAATTACTTCTACGTTACAGGTTCGCAGTTTGCAGATTTCATTTTATTGTGTCATTTCACCTTTGAGCTCAGCATCCCTCAGAGGTTTCTGGTAAAAGGTATCAAGGCGACAACAGGCCGTACTGCGAGAAGGTGGGTTTCATTTGCCAAAGCCCGGGATGAATGGCAAGGCTGTTGAAAATTGTCATTTGTGCGAATACTGAAATTTAGACTCAAAGGAATCAGGTTTTACGTCCCGATAAATGGTGTGTG
>JAOXNH010000023.1:105923116-105937932 GCA_028566575.1 Bartramia longicauda
GGGGCCCAGAACTGAACCCAGCCCTCGAGGTGAGGCCTCACCAGGGCCCAGTCCAGAGGCACTGAAAGAGCGCTGAACTGAAGAGACTCCTTTTTGAATGATACCTGTCAGCAGCCGTCCCCCAGGGACAGCTCGTCTGCCACAGCAGGAGGAGACTCAGCGGTCTGCAGTTCATCGTCACCAGGATCTCCCGTGGTGTAGCTCTACAATTGTGAATCCTCAAAGGAACCCTTGCCAAAAAACATTGGCTGCTGCTCTGCCTGGGACAGCTTCCACCTAAAGCAGACCAGCAGTACAGACCTCTGGGGACTTTTAACATTAACAAATGTCACCCACTAAAGCAGCCTCACAACTGAAAAGCTAAATCACAACTTTTAACTTTGCTAAGGCTTTTCCTTAGACTAATCCACAAGCACTATGCTTAAGCGGATGATGATGATTGTTATTATGATTAGTGAAGTACAGGTTGCAGCATTTCCCACACACCACAAACCGTCTTCACTTGGGGGACAACCCTCCATTAAAACAGATGTCATTAGTGTAAGTGAACCAAGAGAAAGAGGTAGAAGGGGATGGTTGACCTAACGGTTCAGCAGCGCTGGTGCTGTTGTGTGACTTTGGGTTGGGTCGTTGAGACAGTGGTGGAGAAGCTGCTCTGCCGTTCTCATGGGTTCTGAAACAGCAGATCCATTAAAGGTTTTTCAGTGTGAAGAGATTGGCCAAAAAGTATTCAAAGTGGTTTCTTTTGGGGCAAAACCACCAAACTAGACGGTTGCTTTTGCAGATCACCGTACCACGCCTGGCTGGAGGCAGCAGCCACGCCAAGTAGCGCAGCGCAAGCTGTCAGCTGCTTCTGAAGGTTATTTCCATGTGAGCTGACCATACTTCGGTGTAGGTGCTGTGGCCAGGACAAAGCCAGCTATTTTTTTGTTTGGTATTAGAATATTTATGCACATAATTGCGTATTTTAAAATATTTTAGCTTTTGTGCAGCAATTGCTGAGATGGGTTTCATTACATTTTCCTTTTTAAAAAACCCAACACTATGGCAATTGGAGGTGATATAATTGCTTAGTTTATATATATAAAAACACCTCTGGTTGGCGATCATCCAGGCACGTACCAGGCATAAACCTATTCCTTGATTTCTTCCATAGGTCAAACCCTGTCTGTCTGTGAGGAGGAGAGAACCCTTTCTGCCAGCAAGGCTCCACGTAGCTGTCTATCCAGAAATCTCCTCCCCATTGTAGAGAAATCTTCCTCAAACAACACCAAGGGTGTAAATCAGTGCTTACTGCTTTGGGGGTCTCATTCAGAGAGACAAAAGTATCTCTTCTGGTGCACCAGGTGCCCCGATAATTCTTCTAGGATCTGGGAAAATTGTTTAAGGAGGTTGCTCCAGATCATGTACTGGGAGATGCGGCCACATTTGTGTCATGGTAGCGCTTAAAGGCATGCCCTTCCACTCTTCTCCCTCTTTTCTCCTCTGAGAAAGGGACTTGTGAAAAAGAAAATACAGGGTTGTGGCAATCTCCGTGCTAAAGGCAACATAAGCACCTTACTGGGCTCTGCACAGCAAAGGCTTGAAGGCAGGGCATGTCCAGGCACGGTTCAGCCCCGTTGCCTCTCAGGAAGCCAGTGTTGTGCCTCTGGTGCTCTCCTCGGATTGCTATGCGCAGCCTCCCTCAAAATGGCATCGCTGCAATCTGCTCAATGTATCAGCTGATGTCACAAGGCCTGGCGTGTCCCTGCCGGGATCTGACCAGGATTTGATTGCACTCTTCCTACCAACCAGCTGGATGTCAGGAACGCGTATGACTTGGGCTGGCAGCCTGGAGCAGCCCGCGGGAACGAGCGGCTGAAGGCAAAATACGGCGTTGTCCAATACTGCCTCAGTGAAGCAGCAGGATGGGAAAGTTTGTCCAAAGGGTAGAAGAGCAGGAGATTCTGGGATGGCGAGTGGAGGATGGACTGGCTTAAATCCCAGCAGCTCGTGGTTCTGCTGCAGCCCCGGTGCGAAGGAGCGGGATGACGCGGGGGCGGCAGCTGAAGCAGGCGCAGGAGTGAAATCTGAGCTGCCCGAGTCAGGCTGCCCTTACACCACGGAGCAAATATAGGAGCATGGAGGGGGCTGCTCCCTGGGCAGTATGGACAGAAGGGTGCGCGGGAGCCGGGCACGCAGTTACCCGTGTGTGCTCCAGGAGCCCAGACACGGCAACGCTCGCAGAGCTGCTGGAGCGCTCCGATTTGTGACTGAGCAGCCCTGCAACATGGCTTCGCCATGGCCTGTAAGAGGCCACCAGCTTTGTCTCGAGTTTGCAAGGCCTCAGGCTCTGCCTGAGCTTTTCTTGACCCACCTGAAGCTTTGTTATACTTGGTTTAACCACGGCAGCAATTTCTGTCACTGACCAGGTGTCTGTATCTAATGCATTTTACGTTATCTTTGCGTGGTCGACCAACAGAATCATAGAATCATCTAGGTTGGGAGGGACCTTCAAGATCATCTAGTCCAACCATCAGCCTAACTCTGACCAAAAAAACACCACTAAAGCATGTCCCCCAGCACTATTTCAACCCGTCTTTTGAACCCCTCCAGGGATGGTGCCTCAACCACTTCCCTGGGCAGCCCATTCCAAGGCTTGATAACCCTTGATAAGATGAACAGTATCATTCAACCACAGCCATTTTTAAATGCAGGTTTAAATGCTGAGTTCTCTTAAGCAGAGACACTTGGAGAGCGACCTTATAATGTGAGCTAAAGGTCACGAGGGATTGACTAACACTTGCAAACACACAGTATTTCATTCCACGTCTCTACACAGAATCCACCACACCATTTGGAATCCACCTCTTTGGACCTAGACATGTGCAGGAAATGTTTGAATAAGCTTCTTGAAGCACCTTCACAAAACTCCCAAATCTGTGACCAATATATTGGATTAAAACAACATCCAGCTAAAGGATAAACATTTTAATAAGCATTTTCAAACGTGGATTGTTAAGGTTACTTTCACACCAGTAGCTACCATTGGCCAGCTTTCCTCTGGGAGCAGCATCTGCTGCTCCAATTGACTTCAAGTGACCGGCGGGTGCTCGGCTGCCCAGAAGAGTATGATTTATCAGCCTGGCTTTATACAGACAACGGTAACAAGCAGTGGTTCTGGGTAGAAAGAGATCTTTACAACTCTACCAGGCCCACGTTGTGTAGAGCAATACAGGGCTGCTCCGGTGGTGGAGGCGTTGAAAAGTGGAGACACGGGGTGCAGTGTAGGGACCTGCAGGGTGGGGTGGGTGGTAAGAGATGGGGCACAGGCTGGAACTGGAGACCCCACAGCCATAAACAGCTCTGCAATGGGCAGTCAGAAGAACCTGCAGACCTGGAGCTGGACAAAGCTGGGTAGTAACAAGGAAGTAACAAAGTAAATAAAGGAGTTAGGAGTAACAAAGAGTTAGGAGTAACAAAGAAAATAAAGAAATAGTGTCCAATATACATAAACGGGGCCATATATAGTAAATTCAGATGGTACCTGGACCTGCAGACCAGTTAAGAAAGACACAGGTGTAAATGTGTGGTAGCAAACATACGTACATGACCCTAAGGAGAAGAAGAAAGATTGCTATCACTGTAACTTTTTTCTATATATATAAATATCCTACCTGCATCATTATTCTTTGTTTTTCTGTAATAATTAGATCTAGACTAGTGATGACTCCTGAACTAAACTGTGAAGATTCACTTTATACTAAGTTCTTGCCTTAACCTATATATATGTGTGTGTGTGTGTAAGGAAAGCTGCTTTTTTGCTCATGGGCAAGATTTTGACCGTAACAAATCTGACCACACATTTTCTGTATTTGTGTAGCTCTCGCAGTGCCCCGGGAGGAGAGGAGAGACCTTCTGGAGGTCTGGCTAAGAGGGCAACTCAGGCAATGCAGGGCAGAGGGGAACCTCCATCATCTCCACTCATGCAGGACGTGTTTTCAGGATGAGACTACGCCCTCGTTTCCCACAGATTTTGAGCTTGAGATTTCTTAATTTAACATATGATCTGATTATGTGCTTTTGACACTACCATGAATCCATTGTCCTCAATATTATTTTTTCTCTTCTTTTCAGTGTTCTGAAGTAAACCTCTAGATTGAACACAGGATTACTCAGGAGTTCAGATTTAAATGCTATTTTTTGTTTAAAGATAAACAACAGCAATGACTGCTAATTGAATGTGTACAGTTTTTTATTACCCAGCAAGTGCATGGCACTTCACAAGTATTGATGGAGTCAGTCTTGTAGTGCCAAGAAAATGTAAGTAAGCATAAATTTGGGCATTCAGCATGAAACAAATCTGGTGATAGATGGCGTGTAATGAAAGCAGGTAATGGTTTATGCTGATTTACTAAGCCGTTGACTCACTGTGTAACCAAAACCCGGTTAAAGGCACTGGGGAGTGGCTGTGTGGGACACGGGACACGGCCTGCTCAGCCTGGGAGGGTTTGCCAGGGCGGGACACTGTAAACACAAGGCCGAGAGCTTGAATTGATATTTATTGCCTCACCTCATTTCTTTTTTTACGGTTGTCAAATTCCTGAAAGGGACAAGTTACATTGAAAGTGTCATTGAGCAGGATGGGCTCAACATCTGTTCGTATTAGAACCGCATCTGCTTTGAGATGGGAAATTTGAGGGGAAAAAAAGCATAAGAGGAACGCTGGAGCAGCAAGAATTGCCTCAGCTGAGCCAATCTCTGGCTTTATTTGACAACCACCTCACATATTTCCTTTTCTGAATTAATCAGTGGATTTATAAGCACTGTTACATTGTTTGCCCTTATAACTCCCATTGGAAAGTTTTTTTCAGAAACTCGACGATTTGTTCTAATGTGAATAAAAATCAACTTGTGTACCTTGATACCCACTGTGTGCTTTAATTTGAAGAGCACACTTCCCTTCCTGTGCTTCCTTAGCTCCAAATTTACTTTAAAGTCCCATTCTCACTGATGGCCCTGCAGTGGGAGCTGCCCTTATGGAGCACCTGGCGTTGTTGCTGCTTCCAGTGGTTTAAGTCATCCATGAAAGTAACTTGCTCTAAGTGCAATGGTTTTACTACAGTGGATTGCACTTGCTATCACTTTGCTGTGTACGTTTAAGGTGTTTTCCTTCATGATTCCGTTCATACACGGTTTTGAATCAGCCGCTTGGTGTGTTGGGTTGGACCGACAGCCCAGATCCCAGCGTTCACTTCTCCTGCCCTGCATTACCAGATTTGTTTCTTTTCCATTGGCAACGTTCATGGACTCTTAGCAGAAGGAATGGAGATCAAATTAACAAAGCTGTATGCTTCCTTTGCTGACATTAAATAAATCCTGTACATTTTGAGTCGTTTCAGCCATTCAATCCATTTTAAGCCATTTTCAAACCACCGACAGCCAGCCAGGGGAATCTACTGCTGAGCTCTGCTATTCTTAAAAAGAAAATGTTGCACTTGCATTTGGAGCAGCTTATTAATTTTGCTTTCTAAGTAAAGCTAAAACTCAAGTATAAAATGTGATTGAAAAACAAGCCAAGAGCTTCTAGTGCTACCTGACAGAAACCACAACCTGTCACCAGCCAGCAACCAGCTCCATCCCACCACGCAGCCAAGTCCTACACTTAACAGGCTCCAAAGCATGCCTCATGCAGTTCAGATGGGTTTTAACTGTTAACATCATTATCATCTTCCAATATAGCTCCAATATTTGAATGATTTTATTCTAGTCTTTATTAAGCAAGAATGCACATTGCGTCGTAGACAGCTTTTGCCATGCAGCTAAGTGGCCCCTTCTTGGGCTGGTGAGACAGTTATGACAAACTGGTCTGAGGAAAATGCACTGCAAGTCAGTAATTAATCTGGTACCAAATTACCTTTAGCTGCAGTCACTGAACTTTGTTGTGGAAAAATAAGAAAAGTTGCTACAAAGAATTGGCCAAAATATTCAAGAATTTGTACTTGCAAAAATACTTAAAATAAAGAACTGTAAGTCAGTTGTGATTTTATCAAGATGTTCTGCCTGAGTGCAATTAAAGATGAACCATTCCAAGGAAAAGAGGTTTCTTACAGCAAATGATATGGTCTGTTTATAGGTTTGTTAGAGCAGAGGAAAACACGCTGTCCTATGCAGGGTTTCTCCCCAGAATGGCAAGACACCAGCCACCAGTTTGGCCGCTTTAAGGTGCCACCACTGCGGGGCACTTCAATAATCCGTTGTGTGAGGCAGAGGTCAAAATCTCCAAAGCTCCTTGCTATAGAGTAAAAGCTAATGCCTCCAAGTTCTTATGCTTTTCTTCTTTCACCGACTGCTGTTTTCCAGCACATTCTCTCCTGACTGACCAGATGCTCAGTTTCATCTTTGAACATATTGAGGATGAAGCTGTACAACTTTTTTCCTTGAGCTTATTAGAAAATGAGGTTATGTGTGTGGAGTAGGTCCAACGTAATAGCTTTAATGAGCATATGAGGTTGGCAGCTTGTAGCATTCATGTTGAGTCCAAAGTCGTTCTGTAGATAAATTTGTTTCCAACTTACATACTGCCGGGATACCATCGTCCTGTGCGATCAAGTGTCTGCTGAGAAGCCCTACTGAGGTAGCCATTAAATTACATTGCTGCAGCTTCAGTTGACAAATACTCCCTGGTAACTTGGACTGGGTTTAGCACAGACAGCAGGCTTTGCAGAACCTGCTTTCACATCTGGTCTGGGACCTTCTGCATTTTCAATGACATTTGCTTTGTGCAGGGTAAGTGCTGTGAGCCATCCCACTTCCAAGTGTCTGGTCGGCGTCTTACAAAACATTGCACATCCTTGCTCTGCAGTGCTGGTGTGTCAGCAGCCTTGTCACCATCACCTGTGGTCAGGGAGAGGTGGAGAGGTTTGGGGAGAACTGATGGGCAGGCGAAAGCCCCAGCTGCAAAAAACTCAGATTTGCAACAGTTTTTATCCTGTGTTCAATAGGGCCTCGCACCATCGTGACAGCTGAAGTGCTGAGGTTCCATTCAGAGGTTCTGAAGAAATTCTGGCTTTCCCTGGTTTTGGCCAGATTT
Organism: Bartramia longicauda; assembly: GCA_028566575.1. Taxonomy (NCBI): domain Eukaryota; kingdom Metazoa; phylum Chordata; class Aves; order Charadriiformes; family Scolopacidae; genus Bartramia; species Bartramia longicauda. The sequence goes on from JAOXNH010000023.1 coordinate 105,930,189, forward strand.
GTCACTGTTCTGACATTCGCTGGAAGTGCTCCAAGGTGAGCCACTGTACTGATAGTTTGACCCAGAATGCTGGGCTCTTTGTGGCCGTTAAAGTAGTGCTGCACCAGCTTTCCTCACCTGAATAAAACACCCCCAGGCAGCTGGCTAGTTTTCCTGATTGCTCTTATAAGTTTCCCTTTGTGTCAAGTAAAAAGACAAATAAAAGGATGGGCTGGAGAAAGAAGGCTCCAGCTGTGAGTTAAGGCTGTGGCTACGGAGTGATCCTATGTGTGAGTGTTACTTCTTTGTGTGGCCAGTGAGCTTGGCTGGCAGGAAAATTGGATTCTTCAGCAGGAGCAGTGTGAACCTTGGGTGTGATTTCAAAATGTATTACTGTTCTCCAAATAGAGAAAAATAACAAATTTCAGTGAAAAAAAATAGAGAAATGTTGTATAATTTTATGTTCTAGCGTGCCACAAAGGTGCTAAGAAGTGCCTACTGTGTTTGTAGAAAGTACATACTCTTTTTAAAACTTGTTTGATTTAGTAACTTTAAAGTCAACCTTTGTTATGGATTAAGAGCCCTCGTTTTGTCTCACACACACAGTTTTGTCCCTGCATCTTCTGTTCTACAAGGAACAGGAAAAGGTAATGAAGGAGTCCCTTCTGGAAAGAGTGTACCTGGAGCATCTTGTTGATTATCAGTCCTTGATGCCGGCCAGGCTGCAGCGGTCAGTGCATGAAGGCAGTGAATGAGGCAGTCAAGAGACAACCAGGAAGTTTGGGTGAGAAAAACGATTTTCCCAGCAATAAGCAGAGAGCTGCAGTGCCAGACCCACCCGATGGGTCCCGTCGATGTGGAAGTGGGTGCCGATAGCACGACCCATCATGGCCGACTGCTTCTGTGGGTACTTACGTTCCCTCACGCTAAATCAGCTGCCAGGGCGGTACGGTAGACGTTTGCAGCACAGTTTGCCTGTCACCAAACTGGGAAACCCAGGGTAGGAGGCTCCTGATCAGCTGTGCTGGAAGACAGACCCAATACTGAGGTGGGAATGATTCTAAAGAACCCCGGTGACAAGGTGCACAGGAACATGGGCCCATTTGCCCAAATGAGCAAGAGAGGAAAGAGCTGCTCCTTAGACTATTGGGGATGCTCGTGGAATATACTCTTAGTTTGAAAGATTTTCTTTAGTTCATGACAGTTGTTAGCTCATGAGAAAAGAGTTTATCCACAACCCAAGGGGCTGTTGCATGCCTGGGGGATGTTATTTTGAAAAGCTGAATGAGAAATGATGTCTCTGACGACAAGAGATTGACTTTTGCCTTTGCATGGTGTGCTCTGGAGAGAAACGCCCACTATTGTACAACACTGGGGAGAGCAAAGGATTATCTCTGGGAGGGGGGGGAAAGCCGGGTACAGTCTGAACATCTCAAAACTGTGCAGCCAAGGAAACAGATCCTCCCACTTGCTGCCCGAAGAAAGCTGCGGTGAAGGACTACGCTGCAAGCAGGGAAACATGCTTGTGTCTCCTTTTACTGGGGATAATTGTATGGGGTCCTTATTCTGACATGCATAGGTTAAAAACTGTATTTTAATAACATTTTCCAGAAACACCGTAGAAATAAGTTTAAATAAAACAATGCATCTGTCACAGAAATAAAGCTATCAAAGATTGTTATAAAAGACCAATAATCATAAAGAATGGACAAAATCAGGTTCTCCTGATCCGTTGGTCCTGTAGTTAGGCAGAGAGAAATTGTAGTTGGTAACAATGGGTTCTTTATGCATTGAGGGGGTAGAAGATGGCAGGACAACACTTCAGTCACCTCAACAACCCTTTCTGTTTGTCATTTTTGCCGTCTGCTTCATCCCCAGTTAAGGCCACCACCTCTCTGCCTCAGGTACCATGGCTACGATGAATTCTGCCCTCACAAAACTTCTGTAGCTTTTAGAAACTTGTCGGGTTCTCTGAGAGAAGTGAAGTTCTTTCCCTTGTGATTGTAAGTGCTAGGGAAAATCAGAAAGTGAGGTTTCAGAAGATAAATAGCCAGGAATATATGAATTCTTCAGGATCTCAGTGGTCCAATTAAACCATTTTCTTTATGAAGACTCAGCTCATGAAAAACTGAGTGTACTAATAAAACTGTGAGTCATCGTGTCTTTCTTATTGATTCTTGTTATCTTTCTGTATCCGAGGCAACAATAAACATGATTTATATGCACTGTGTTTAATTTCCCGTGGTGTTCTAATCTCGCAGTGGTGTGGGGAAAAAGTCAATGAAGACGGATGGTGAGCAGCGTGCAAACTGGGAGGCAGGCAGCAGATGTGGCCAGGAATTGGGGGACGCGTCATATTGCAGAGATAAGCAACACTTTTATATCTCTAAAGCTGTTGCCATTTAGAGTATATTAAAAGGAAAGGAAGATGGCCCTGTCTGTACCTACAAAAAATGTCCATTTAAATCCCCATGTGCAGATGAATCATAATGAGGTGCTTAATACTTGGGAGTGTTGCTTCCCTCCACAGCCCTGCTGAGCAGGGACAAGTTTCTGTGAGGATGCCTTCTGTGAAGACCGGATAATCCAAGCTATATTAGTCCTACCTGCTCCAGCAGTTCCCCTCACTCAGCCATGCAGACCATAGGACACACACGGCACCACAGGAGCTTCCAGTGTCTTCGTGTGCGTTTCCTGTGTCGCACGGGTGTTTGATGGATGACACCTGGAAATAGGCCGTAGGCTCCTTGGTGGCACCATTCACAAAAAATTAACTCAATCTTCTAAAGTATAGGCAGACTAGAGGAAAATTACTACAGGCTATTTTCTGGTTCCTTATTTCCAGATACATTGTTGGGATTTTTTTGTTTTGAAACAACACTGAAATTGGCTCTGATAATATCCTCTTACGTGACTGTTCCTGTGGAAACAGTGCCATATAACTAAATGCTCTTTATCTTTGCACAAGGGACAATTAAGCCTACAGCTTCTGATGGAGACGGGACCCTCGTGCCTCCATGTGGATCTCTGTATGGAGGTCCGTGATGCAGAAGAGGCACCACTGACCGCCTGTGAGAATTTGAATGGAGACGAGATGCCAGAGCAGTTGATTGAGATGGGAATCAGCGCTGAGCATGGCTACCGGGGAAATGCTTTAAGAGCGAAAGTGCAAATACATATTGACTTCCGTTCCTCAGAAGTTTCCTTACCATGGTTCAAGAAGCCAAGAGCATTGATTTAAAAACATGTTGGCCGTGGAGACAGAAAACTTAGAGGCAAAGTAACCGCATTTGTGGAAATGTCCTTTACGTCTGTAGAGAAAGCCTCAGAGAGAAAGAAAAATGCCTTTGCAAGGAGCAGCTATTTGTAGGGCCATGGCAGCCACTGGAGAGGGACATCCCAGGAAGCCCAGCTTTGTCTCTGGGTGTTGTTTTTGGAATAAGAAAAAGGTCACATTCTGAGGCAACAATAGTTTAAGTCTTTGTGAACAGCCCCGTCTTTGTGGTTCATTTTGTGGTCTCACCAGTAAATTATATTACTTTTTCTTCCAGGGAAAGGCAGCCCCACAGTTAGAGAAAAGCCTTTTTGGGTTCTGTTCCTCAGCTCTGCTATCCTTCCCTTCTCCAGTGAACACAGAGATCCTTAACCTACTTTTCCCTTATTATGAGGCTCAGAGCCTGTGCCTGCTCCCTTTGAGGACAACTGGAATGCTGCCATTGACTTCAAAAAGAGCATGGGCAGGCCCCTCGTTAGTTAACATTCGCAAAGTGTTTGGAGGTACTTAGGCAACAGATGTTACATAAATGCCATTAATATTGGAAGTTTGCTATCAATTCTGCAACGCTACGCTGCAGCGTGGGCAGCGGGCAGCTGAGGTCACACAAGCGCCGTGCCTTTGCAGGATTAGGGTTTAGTTAAACACAGATAAAGAATCTTTCCAAATTAAAGGAAACTACTCCTCTACAGAGATAAAGCTTCTACCTTAGTCTCCTAAATAAGGGAGACTCTTGTTTGTGTGTTTCTGTTTGTGTGAAGCCTCTCTTAGAAGTATGTATTAACAGGAGCTCTTTATTTCTGGTACATCTATAAAACATAGCTGTTGAGATGTCCTATGCCTGAGTCATCACAGATGTCCAGGGGATAGCAATATAATAATAGATGCAGAAGGCAAATGCTATTTAATACTGATCATTCAACCATTCATATTAGCTTTTTCCAGTTAATTGTCAAAATTTAGTTTTATCTTCCAGTGATACAGAAAATTCCAGATGCTGATGAGTTATGTAGGTTACAATAATACTCTGGTGTAGTTTTTTAATTCCAATTCCATGAGAACCAAGTTATGTCATTATCATTTTACAGAGTTTACATTAATGTTTCAGAATCTATAGGCATTTTTTGGCTATTTGAAACAGGATTCTTCAGATTCACTCTGGGCAGCATTGCTGAACTCTACCAGCTTGAGGCCACCACAGCCAGAGATATGAAAAAGAAGTTAAGATTTTTGAAAAGACAGTGGGCTGAATGTGAGCCCCTGCAATCGCCTATCGGTGCGTAATGGCAGGCGGCGCGGGTAGCAAAAGGTGGATGGAACGTGCTCCCCTGGGAAGGATCGCCGGCGGGGAGCTGGCGGGAGCAGGTGGATTTCATATAAGTCACAGCTCGTCATGGCAGCAATGAAACGGGCTGGACACTGAAATCCAGGAGCTGGAAGGGAGTAACAAGCCCAAATCCCTGTCCTGTGTAGACACGTCCCCTACGTGACGTACACTTTGTGTTGTACAAGCAAAGCCATCATCCATTATGAAAGCTATAATATGCATTAACTGATTGATTTAATGATGTCCCATGAACCATTGACTTGTTTCCAAAAATTCAATCCTCAAGATAAAATCCAGCATCAAAAGTCTTTTGATAAGTTTTCTAATAAGATGTAAAATTCCCCTTTTGCATCACACCCCTGCCATTCTCCATCTACATGCTTTATGCATTTCTGTTGCTCAGAGACTAAAATGAATATTTTATAGTAGCTCCTTTGTGTATTGTAAGCACTTTGTTGTCATGTGCTGCGAGGATTAATCAATTCGGTTAACCTTAATAAAAATAATGTAATGTAAATTATTAACACGACTATGTATCTACCATTGCAGATGCTAGTTTACTTGGTTGAGATCATAACCAATGGAATTTGCAGAACGTCTATGGATAATATACTTGAAGAGCAAAGCAATCTTGTAAAAATGAACATGAATTCAATGACAAAATTAAAATATAGAGACTACAAAGGAAAGCTACCCTGTATTTGAAGGGGAAAACATATCGCACCTTATCAAATCAACTCTTCAGCACTTGTATTCCCACATTTCTTCCATGTCAAGTACATGAAGAAAGCAGTTTTTGATATCGACAGGTGTTTTACTAATCTTTAACTGATGGAGAACCTGAGGTAGATGGATAGAGAGGGCAGATACTTGCAAGCAGTGCAACTGATCTGAGTTTTCCATTTCTTAGACGCATGATGTGAGGCACTTGGAGTGTGATGTGAAGAAGTGTTTAGTTCCTTCTTCCAGTCATGGCCTAGTAATGTAATGCCAGTTCATGCATTAGATACATTGGGAGTTTGAATGCTCTTGGGTCACAGTGTCTCCACAGAAGAGGATGTTCAACGGTTCTGCAGTGTAGCTCCTGCTTTGCAGGCACTCTCAAGATTAGCATTTTCAAGACCACTGCTCCCTACTCTACGTACGACCTTTCATTCTCTTAAATTATTTGTCAATGTTAAAATGTGGGATGCTTCTTTGCACTCTGCCCACCAAGGGATACAGATCTTTTCCTATAAATGTTAGGTTTGCATCCTTCATTTCCATTCCTCCAGCCTTTGTGCTGCATAGGGATACTCAAGCTAACTCTAAAGAAGCTCACTACACACTCGTGTTGCTGAACTGCTCCGTGCTCCCAGCTGTCTCCAGGCTTGACCAGTTCCCTTCAGCCATGTACCAGCTCTGAAGTGCATTTCTCATCCAGTGTGATGACCAGCAAGGGGCAGATCTGGATAGAGAAGTGACATTTGGCTGCAGTTTGTGGGTCACAACCCCAGACGTGCTGTTCCGTGGGTTGGCTGAGCTGGCCGAGTCACAGAGAGGTTGGGAAGCTTCTCACAAAACTCCATTGCACTATGGGGATATAATCTTTTTCCTTTCTCTAAAGGTTATGAGCAACTATTTTATATAGTCTTCAATGTGATTGATTTAAGTTTTATTTTAACATATAGCTGCTTAAATAATTTAAATTCTGTAGTGGAGTTAAATCGGCAAACTGAGTAATAAGGATGGGTATTTCCTCTACCCCACCTCCATTCAAATTCAGCCAACTCAGTATTTTATGCCCGTGAAACCTTTACACTGAAGTTTGGAGAGAAATGTTGCATATAGGTTCCTTGTTAAAAACTTGTTAAGTGATAAGGTCAATGAGAGGCAGTGGCTGATATATGTAACACTCTGAACCCAAAGATCCTTCAGACTGGGCTTCCGTTTTGCAGGAGGAAGACAGGGAAAGCAGTTCCCTCAGTTCTGGATGTCTAGGGAAGGGCTGGCTCCATTCTTCCTGTGCAGCTCTAGCCTCTGTCAGTTGTAGATGTCTATATTCTTCATTCACAAGGCTGGAGAGAACCATTTTGTCATGTAGTATGATCACCTGCACGAAGCACCACCAGGCTGCCCAGCATCAGCTGTTGTCTAAACTAGAGCCCAAATATCCTGTCTTGATGTTAAAATCAACAGAAATGAGCAAGGAATTGCAACCAGTGCAGTGCTCTCAGTGTTAAAAAAATTGTGCCTTGTTGATAGTCAGAATATCTCTGGCATCAGTGTTAGTTACATGGAATGAATCTCTCCCCTGTGCTTAGCACAGCCATTTATTAAGGCAGACCCAGTCCTGCCTAGAAGGTACCAGTCACAGTCATCCCTTGTGCAGCTCCACTGAAACAAATGGAGTTTGCCTCAGAGACTCTGGACTTGTCATTTAACAACTTGATTTTTTTCTTCAAATGAATATACTCATGAACTGAAGCAAGAAAAGTAGAATATTGGCCAGCACAGAGACAAAACCAGCAGCTTATTGCACAATACGGAGAGGTGTACATCTGTTTTATGCTTTCTCTGAACATTCAGGAAATACTTTGTTATATTTGCTACTCCCAGCCTTTTAATTCAAAGAGAATCTAATGTAATCAAATAAATATTGTAGCAGTGAGAGTCCTTACATCAAGCACAGGAAGTTTTGTGGTCAAACAAGAAACACAAAGAGTCACCCAACCAACATGATAGACCCGATTTATTAATGAGAATGTCTACCTGTCTATACAAACTGTTATTTGTCTTTGTTTTAAGAAGGATCTCATATATATGTAAAGTTCACCCAAATGCTGAATATTCTCTTTCTGCTCCTGCAGCCTCTCTCGCTACCAAACAACAGCTGAGAGAGTCCCCTGTGCTGCGGTGGGCAGAGTCTGATGTGACTGCCACAGAAGACATTAAATCTTGGGGTTTTCTTCTGGGGTTGGACACCTCTCCCACAGGTGAACTAAATTGTTAGTATTGATTCATAGATTCATAGACTGGTCCAGGCCAGAAGGGACCTCCAAAGGTCATCTAGTCCGACCTCCCCGCAGTCAGCAGGGACACCCCCAGCTAGACCAGGTTGCCCAGGGCCTCGTCGAGCTTCACCTTGAATATCTCAAGGGAAGGGGCCTCAACCACCTCCCTGG
>JAOXNH010000023.1:105973727-105987306 GCA_028566575.1 Bartramia longicauda
CTCGATGATCTCAAAGGTCCCTTCCAACCACTAAGATTCTATGATTCTATGATTCTATACATAAACTAATGGTCTGCTCTTTAAATATTTGACCATGTATATAACTGAATATATGCAGTACAGCAGCTGAAGTGACAGCCTACAAATAGGGTAGAATTCATGGCATGTTCATGCTAGTACTACTATGTATTAATTCGTCCCTGTATTGCGTGTTGTAATGAACAATATTTGGTTTCTTTATTTTTAGTTACCTTCTTTGCATTCCTTACAGGGGCATGCATTATCTATATTCTTAAAAGTAAAAAGTGAAACAAAACCTCATATAACAATACAAATTAAGCTTAAAATTTTATGACACATAAAATACATGATAGCAGAAGTAATTCCAGCACAACTACTGAACAGTAAAAGAATGATGTAACATAACATTTCAATGTAGTAACATAGCTGAAATACTATATTTATTATTACCATTACTTTTACACATTACTTGGTACATTTGAGAGACATACAGTGGGCATGCATTCATCTGGATGACACAAGAATTAATGAGTCAACAAAACAAAATGACTCCTCTTTGGGACTATATGATGTTTTTGCTAAACTTTGAATAACAGCATAAAAGAAAATTCAGAAGTACTGATTACCACTATAAACACCCCGAGGAATTCACATTTCCCTATATAGTGTCCTGGAAGGACATTGTCAGGCCGACAGTACAGACTTGAAAATAAAATTGTTATGCTACACGCATGTCCATAGCAATTTGGCAAGAGACAGAGTACAATTTAGATAGAAAAAAAACCCAACCCAAACAAACAAACAAAAAATGTTAACGATGTTGTAAACCCAGCTTTCAGAAGGACATTAAAGAGGCTGTTTACAACTACTGCCAGAATACCTATAACAGAGATTTATCTTCTTTGTAGGACTACAGAAATAAGGATTCTAATAAGTACTGGAGATAAATCCATTTTTCAGAGAAAGACAAGTAAGTCTTAGTTGTTGTATTTAATCAGTTTAAATATAATACATTATTTAACACATATCACTGTGAAACTATTATTTTTTCAGGCAATTGCCACCCTGTTACAAGTGCTTTACAATAACACTTTCATGCTTCTAAACCACCTTTACCATAATACTACCGAAACACTTATCCAACAATAGTGTATCACTGACTGAGTTTGTTTAAGCAGATAGAATTTTTAAAAAGTTAAAAATTTTTAAAATTAAAAAAATTTAAAAATTAACCTACAGTCAAAGCATGCCCTACTGTAACAAGAGGTGTCATAATAAAGGTTATTTTTAATGAATAATTCCTTATTTAGAACTGCAATATGGCGTTTAAAACCTAATTAGTTTGTCCCTTTCTCCACAGATAGAGGAAAGAAAAAAAAAGCAACTGAGAAGAAAATAATGAACTAGAAACGAGAACTGTGTATGCTCTGCTGACAGTGCATTCATGTTGGTCAGATCTAAAAGGTATAAAAAGGCAAGTAAAATATGTACTCTGAATTAATTATAGTAAAATTCCATTGAAGCAGCGAATCTTTGAAAGTGTACATTCAAAAATAAGAGGGGAAAAATAGTAAGAGGAATGAAGGGGAAAAAAGGGAGCAAGGAAGGCATGCAAAGTCTGAAGGGGTAATTTCGAAGAACTGTCCTCAACAGAGGGGATGCAGTTAAGAATGGTCCTCACCCATACTGCCTGCCAGGAATGAACACCAAGGAAACTATCCTGTCTGGGTTTCCTATTGGTTGGACCTCCTAGGAGCCTAGGACTGAACCAGGACCTACACACTGGGGCCTCTCAGTGGAGAAGGTGCTAGAAGAAGCTGCAAACCTCAGTTACTTACAAATAAATCCTCAAATTATTGCCAAAGCTACACTTAGCTTTCTGTAGGCCATATATTGAGCTTAAACAACTTTGAGAGACAATCATGGATTCCAGACGCTGTGTTAGGAGTAAAACGGGCAACATAAAAAATGAAGAGAGGTATGTGTGAATTTGTACATGCCTCAGGAGCTTAGCTGCCTGCTTCAGGGCTCAGCCTTAGGCATCTGTGTCCACTGAGGATTTAGAATGACGAGACTTCTTCAGAAGTGATACCAGGTTTTTTTGTAGCTTACGTGGTTACAGTTTGAATGTAAACCGTGGAATACATAAGAAAATCTTGCTCCCTTCTGCTTTTCTAAGATTAAAACCTGATTTCTTTAGGCAAAAAGTGTGCTCAAGATGGATGGATCTAGTGTTTTAATGTTTAGTGCTTTAATGCTTAGTGTTTTAATGTTTAGTGCTTAAAATATTATGTGAAAGACTTCATGATAACTTGTATATTTGTGACATCAGGTACAATAAAGAATGGAATCTGAAAGACATTTCAAGTTAGATTTTTTTAATTGTCTGTTGTTTGTTTTTGTCGGTAACTACTGAGCTGCAAAACCAAATTGATCCTTAGAAAAGATATGATGTTTCCATTATAAATTCATATGCTCACCCTTTTAATTATTAAAAAAGATCACAGTATACAAATGTGTGAGCAACAAGTTTGTCATAGAACTTTGAATGATAGAAGTTGTGTATCTTCTAGCTTTCCATATAATTTTCTAGCAGTATCATTGTCACTAATATCAGTATTATCATTTTATTACCAGTTACTGTGAGTCCTAGACAGAAACCAGAACCACTTTGTGCTAGATGCTGTACAAAGAGCAACAGGGTAGTCTTAAGAACTTATAATCTAAGTACAACAGCAGAAGTGGGGGACAGACACTGAAGGTCCTACACATAAATAGGGGAACACAAATACAGTTGTGTGTATTCCAAGTTTCCAAACAGTGATTAATTAAAAATGTTCAAGTAACCAACCAAGCTGCTGAGAAACATTCCACCACAGCTCCTACATCCTCTGCCAGATCCAGAAACCAGAGCCTACCCATCTTTGTGCCTTCTTGGTATCAGTGGAGAAAGGTAGCCTCCACAGTAATATATTCATTGCTACTGGGTTATAACAGCAGTCATTGTATTTCTAAAGGTCCCTGAAGGGCTTCAGTTCTCTGGAGCTCTTACCTAGGCTGTGTCCAATTCATAGATAACTGGGTCTGAATGTGAAGAAACACCTTGTCGTCCTATACTTTAATTTCAAGAGGGGAGCTGGAGAAATTTCTCCAGAGATCTCCAGATTTCCCAGAAACAACATGGCTATTTCACACTCCAGTATACACGCTTTTGAAGCTGGGCACTCAGGGCAGGGCTATGTCGAGCAGCATAACGGTAGCACAGCGCACGATGGCACAATGAAAGTCATGCAATAACCCAAAGATTGTATCTTTGGAGAAGGATGAATAAGCTGCCATGAGCCAGCTGAGTATAGGTGGATCCATGCTGTCAGTATGAGCTATTCCCAACCCTGACCTTGAGTTTCTTTAATGGGAAAGTAACTTAGCTTCTGTTACAGATGAGTAGGAATCCAAAAAAAAAGACAGAAGCAACACAGCCAATGGATGGGGGATGGGGACAGGTGAGGAAGGAGAAGGTGAACTCAACTGTTTACATGCTGGTATAGATGCCACAAAACTGAACCGGTCAACATGTTAACCAGTTCATCGCAAAACCAAGTATCTCTCCATTCATATCTCACTCATTGCTTATTCCATTGTACAAGCAATCTGTCTTCGAAAACAAGTGCATACACAGTCACTCAAAATAAATGAGTTTTCTTCAAGAATTTTACAGTTGCTATCAATAATACGATATTTTATTTTCTATGGAACAGATTCTTATGCACAAGTTATTACTACCTTTAAGTCTAGGTGATCAACATATCAAATTCCACTGCTGTCCCAGTGATTAAAACTTATTGTGAACATTTTACTTGCACCAATTATTTTTAAAATCATATTTTTGCTCTACAAATCCATGTAAATTATGGTATGTTTGCAGGTACATAGTTTCTGAAACAAGCTAGAACAAATGAAGTATTACTTGCTTCTTATATGCTTCTTTGTATATAACTATGAGAAACTACAGTTTATGAAGGTATATTTATCTGAAAATATACAGTAAATACATATATGCAAAACATGCAATGTTCTAGCAAGTTGAATGTTCTTAAACTAGTTTCACTTACCAGCATGCCATTCTTGTTCTGTATAATTTTTTCTGCAAGAAAGATTTAATTTGATCCCTAGCAACTTTGTTTATGATATAAATCAGGTGTTTTCTTAATATCTCTTTCCTTAAGAAAATAACTGAATTTTCCACTGATTTTGATTGAATTCACCAGCATATCCAGAAAAATAATTTGCAGTACATTATCTCAAATTCAGACACACAGCAGTTCAAGGGAGCAGAAGAGATTTGTTACATGCAATACAAACTGGTAGCAAACAGCATCTCTGAGCAGGACCTTTCACAAAAGATTTCACAATTTGCTACAGATCATGGTTGTTTCATAATGACCACCGAAAAACCAGGGACAATGAATCTCAGAAATAACCTGAAAATGCTGATCTCTTTTCATATGTATGGAATTTTCACCAGTCCTGAGCAGCAGCTCCGCAGGTAACTCCCAGGGACTTTCCAACTCCTATGAACGACCATTTATTACTAGCCATTACTATTTTCATCAATACTACAACAGCACCTGGAAGCCCAGACTGGCACACCATTTTTATGCAAGGGATGGCTACTAAAGTATCATCCTCTAGATCTCTGGTAACAAATTTTGTAAAAATGTCTACACATACAAAATATTTAAAATTATTTTTAGACATTGGTACAGCAATAGGATTGATGAGCCACAAGAAGAATGAAGATTCTGCACAATAGAGGGCAAGAAGAATAATGAAGAGAGAAAACCAAAGGGAAAGATATGGATAACAGTCCTACACTAAAGCAAGCTAATTTTTCTTTTTTTCTTTTTTTTTTTTAATTTTTCCAAGATATACCTCTGCTTATAATACTTTGATTATTGCAAATCACTCATACAACACAAGTCCTGTGCCAGACACAAGTTCGCTACAGCTCACTATTGCCATCCCAGAAAAGCTGAGATACAAGGGGTTGGAAGAGACTGGAATAAGGCTCTTATTCTAACTGAAAAAGAGAAACACTTTAAAGTGTTGTGGGTCATGCCAAAAAGTTGCAGGAAGTCAATAGAGGAAGGGGTTATTCCACACATAAAAGATAATCTGGATGAAGAGATGAATTAGATGTTCAGCATTTCCTCCTCTCATTTTTGCAGTAAATACTTCAGTGTAAACCCAGTAATTTCTGCTCCAGTTTCATGTATGCCAGTGTGTATCCCATCTCATATCTCTGTCATTTTCCTCTTGAGGGACAGTAGCCATTCATGAACTTCCATCAGCATGAACTTCCTTTCCATTCTATTTCCTTTCTATTACGTACACAACCAGTATTCCCACTCCTTTCAACCAAATACTTGTGTGTTTGCTCAGATTTGCTAGGTCTTTAAAGCTGTGACTTGTTCTTTTGATCTCTAAGTCCCCTCTTGTCCAACAATTCCTGCAGTGCTTCCCTTATTTCCTACTTTTTCAATGCTTTCACTCATGCATATTTCCTCTAATTAAAATCCCTTCCTCAATGGCTCATTTTCTAACCTCCATGACAAGATAGCCAGAATTCTCCTCCATACCCATCATCTCAGTTTCACATGCATTTCCTCCTAAGCCCCATAACATTCCTCTCCAGGCCCCTGACCCTACCATTCTGTTCACCTTCTAAACCACGCTCTTGTCCACTTACATTGATATATTTTCTCCTGACATATGTCCTGAAGATATATTGTATCCTGACAACCATTTTCTGCTCTTTTCTCCTTTTCAGTTATCCCATTGCTATTCACTCCTCTCTGCCTTTCTGAACACCCTTTTTGTACAATATGTCAGAAAAAAATGCATTTATAATTTATCTTCCCAATCCACAAGTCACTTTTCTTCTCTGTCATGGGCAATTTCCCTCTTTACCCGCCAGATTCCATTCTCTTCTCTCAAATGAGTGAAGTCTCAAATCCCATATTCTCCCAACCTCCTCCAGCATATGCCCCCTGTTTCTCTTGTGCCCTCCATAACCTCTTTCCAGCCCTGGCTCCAACCACACATCCCACAGCCTTTCAGGAAAAGCATTCCCAAGCTCGTACCTCCCAGGCTGACCCTGAACATTCCCTGCCCTGCCGCGACACTACCTGGAATACTGTGTCCAGCTCTGGGGCTTCCAACATAAGAACATGGACCTGTTGCAATGGGTCCAGCGGAGGGCCACAAAGATGATCAGAAGGCTGGAGCACCTCTCCTATGAGGACAGGATGAGAGTTGGGGCTGCTCAGCCTGGACAAGGCTCCAGGGAGACTGTATAGCAGCCTTCCAGTACTAAAAGACCTTAATTGCTGATCTCTTCTCCCTGGTATCCAGTGACAGGATGCGTGGGAATGGTTCAAAGCTGCACCAGGGGAGCTTCAGACTGGACATTAGGAAGCAGTGCTTCACCGAGAAGGTGGTCAAACACTGCAACAGGCTTCCTAGAGAGGTGGTAGATGCCCCAAGCCTGTCACTGTTTAAGAAGCATTTGGATATTGCCCTTAATAACATGCTTTAACTTTTGGTCAGCCCTGAATTGGTCAGGCAGTTGGGCTAGATGATCGTAGGTCCCTTCCAACTGAAATATTCTATTCTTTTCTACTCATATAGTCATAGTGCTGTACAATACAAACTATGTCTTCTCGGTATAACTTGAGGGAATGACCTTCTCCACAGAATCCCTCCTGCCTGAGAGCCTCCTGAGGCAAGAGTTAGCCCAACTGTACGGATTTTGCAGGCTCTCTCCCTACTACTCAGAGCTGCTATAAGCACTCGCCCCTTTGCAGGTCTGAAATGCCAAACGAGCCAAAGGTGAGGACTTTACCGTACAAGGATGGAAGACTTCAGGCTAGAAGACTTATTTTTTTTCCTAAATGTATTCTCCACTTAAAAGGTCATCATATTTTATTTAACAGACGTTCATGAAGTACATGATCACATATGTTTCACTCTTGATTGGAAGCCTGATTCTGGGAGACAAAATAGAGTTATGGTCTTTCATTAAATTCTACTTAAATTCATTGCAATGTAGCCAAGCTTCATTGCAATGGGGAAACTGAATTTCTATGTTTATTTTTCTTGTTAAAACAAGGTGAACATCAGTCTTAGTTTCCTTGTTTGACAGTCTTTCTAACTCTGTCCTGCTCAGGCTCTAGCCAGATGAAATTGCATTTAACTTCTTAGGGCTTCATGGTATTCTAAGTTGTCTTTTTGAAGACAGACCACTTTCTAGTTTTCAAATTCCAGTGGGGCAACAGAGCACTGTTATTTTCTGAACTGGCTTTCTGGATTCTCTCCTTCACTGCAAACTTATGAGAGAAATTTTATGAAGAAACAAAAAGTGCTTTGGGCTTCCCCCCCTCTTTCTAAAAAAATCTTGAATCTGAGAACATTCCTCTTGTCTCTTCACTTTGTGCCCATAGGAACTAATGTCTCTTCATTCCCAAACACGATTCAGTTGTCTTTGGTGTAAGTCCCATCACCTGAAAGCTTGCTGATTCTGGGACCAAACTGTAATTCTGCAATTTCTCAGAAAATATATCACCTTATCCCAAGTTATATATCAGGGAGCTGATGCAACAGAGCACGGTGTACTGAGTATGGTCTAGCAAGTGCAAAAGTGGGTCAGAGGCTGCAGATCTTGATGATTTTCATTGGTGATCTAGAGCTGTAGGATCAGAGAAAGATCAAGAAAGTATGTTTATGGAAAGGCAGTCTACCCCCTTCTTGGGGCACAGCTGACCTGCTGACAGGGAGGATGTGGTTCAGGGTGACGCGAGGCTTGAGAAGTGACCTTGTATGATGTGGTTGTTCTTGTGAATACTGTGATCGCAGTGGTGTTTCCCTCTCCTGATGTAACCTGAAAGGTTGTGGTGGTGAAGTAGCAGGCCATCAGTGGAAATACAAACTGTACAGCATGAATATTAGAAGAACCTTTCCGGGATTCTTCAACAGCAGGATAACTCTTCGGCAGTCGGCATCCCTGAGGGCTTGCATCTGATGCACGTTCTAGAGATGGCCCAAGGGCCTGCAGCTTGATCCACACAACACAATCCAGCCTGAGGCACTGTGAGAGGGGCAGCACTTTGAAGGCATCTTGAAAGAGCCGTGCAGACATATTCAGTCTGACCCACTGAAGTGAACACTGGATTCCAAAACCCTGAAACATTCTTATAGAACAGACGAGAGTACACACATTCATCCAGGCCATACCTTACAAATACTGTGACCATAAGATTATTATTACCAAATTCAAATTAAAAAAATGGTGCAATTCTGGAAAACCTCAGTCAGCAAAACTCCCACCACACTGGAGGGTGTGCAGACTCAGTCCTGTCCAGTATCACGCTCTAAGTAGCATACTCTCCTGCTACCAGTTAAAATATCCTTTGGGAGTTCTGAGGGGAAACAGCACACAAAATGCCAACACTTCTCCATGTTTTCTTTCTTGCCTTTGTCTACATGCTACTACTTCAGTTGCAGGTGATGTTTTTGCTATTAATACTAGAGAAAATAGACCTTTGTAAATTCTCCACACAAGTCTGTAAAAGCAATGCAAGGGAACGTGATTACATCGTAACGGTGGGAAAAGCATGTGCTTGTAACTTGTAACAGAGGTTTCCAAGTAGGCACTTCCAAACGCAAGAGGACTTAAAAAATATACTTTTCTAAACTTATATTTTTAATTTGCAGAATTTGCACTTATTTGTAGAAATAAATCTCTAGAAATATACATATAACAGTGAGTACATTTTCAAATAGGAATTATTTTCAAGAGAATAATGCCACGATTTCATTCTTAAACAGCAGACACGCTATTCTAAAGCTGCTACAAGCTGTAATCGGTATTATTAAAACATGATTTAGACCTCCAAAATCATAGGAGAGACTTAAAAATAACCAAATATCTGTTCTTTTGGGGGTTTGTACCTTTAGAAATCATGAGAAGCCTTTCTCCAAAACTGTAGGAAGTAAGTTCCAAAGGTGGAATCTCTTTAGAGAGTGTTTATCTGAACACCAGGGATCGATGATTTAGGAAAAATGTAAGACACGGGATAACAGGATCCAGGAACCAGGCATATCATATCACACAGCATTTTACTTATCTGCTGTGACTTATATGTGCTACATAAATTTCTGAGTTTAACATATACTTGCCTGAAAATTGTCATCCAGTAATTAGCAGCTGACAGACTACATTTATTTGCAAGCTTATTTTTTAAGTTCAAAGTTAAACAACAAGGGAAATTAGATTTTCTATGAACCACCTTCTTCTTGTGTTCCCTCAGATCACCTTTAATAGAATTAACAAATACATCTCAGAATCCTTGTAAATACTGAGTACATACAAAGAAGGCCAAGAAAAAATATTTCCACAAACTATCTGGATGTATTGAAGAAAGAAATTCTGTGGAAAAAAAAAATATCAAAGAAAGATAGACAGAGCAAATACTATGAAACAATCTGTTATTGAGCTACTTGGTGAAGGGCAATAATGACATGACTGCTGTGGAAAAAAAAAAATTCCTTACACATTTTGAGTCCTATCCCAGGCAGCTGCTTCAGGGATCATCGAATATGCTAACCAGCTCATCATGTTCTCTCCCTGCTATTTTCACAACTCCTTTAGCATGTCCTTTCATTAAACAGACATTAACTTTTGCCTCTGTCTGATCCGTGACGTTAACCTCCAACTCTGAACTGTCACATTTGAAGGACATGAAGTCTTGTTCGCTTTCTCTCATGCTCACCCTTATTCTTGTTATTATTCCCCCTTAAAAATCCCAATCTATCTCATAATCCTTCTTGAAAACCCTACTTAAAATGTCTTAAGAAACATTTGGGCTACAGTGTGTGAAGATCACAGACTTTCATACAGACCAATAATGGTCCAATATTTCCTTATATTCACCCAATTACCTTTCCATTAGCTAATTTTAGGTGGTCAGATCTCCAGAGGCTGCCTTATTGTTCTCTGTTTGTATAGCACCTGGTCCTTAGTTTGGGTTCTTAGTTACTGGCAGTGATCCAAATAATTATTTTGAGATACAGATAAGATTTCTAAAGGCTCAAAACCCCCCAAAAAAGAGAAGAAAAATTAGTTATTTTTACATCTATCTTATGATTTTGAAGGTCTGACTTTTTAATAACACTGACTGATGAAACTATTAATGCCGATTTATAGTCAGAGTAGGAAGAAATGTTTGTACAAATCAAGTATTATAATTTTCATATATTCTGCAAGGGAAAGAGACCTAAACCCTAAATTTCACACCACTTCATGGAGTTGTAGTCTATACATGTCCAGAAGACTAGAAGCTTTTCAGCAGAGCAGAGCAATGTGCAAAGATTGGATCTTTGGAAAGCATTTTTGTTATTTATTTCTGTTTATAGAAGACCTCTAACGGCATGACTGGGCTAAAGATGACAGTGACATCTTATCTAGTATTAATCGCAGGAAAGAAAGACAGAAAAACATTTCCAAAGTGAGAGGAGAAGCAGCAATGGTGAGCAAGGAAGCAGGAAAAACTTAGAGACAAGATAGTAGTACCAGATCCCGCATAAGCAAGCCTCATTCATTACCAAGCCATTCCACTGCAAGACCTATTCACAGATTCAAAGAACGGGGCTGGATGCTGAAATTAAGTGTCACTCATAAATACCTAGAGGCCAGAGTGGACAGGAAGATGAGCCAGTATGATACTGGGCCCAGAAAGTCTAATGACACTCTTGAATCTAACAGCAAGGGAGCAGAGAACCAGGATAATAATTTACTGAGGTGTTAGAACTATAAAAATGATGGAAGGGCTGAGAAAATATCCTTTCAGTGAGAGACGCAGGACTCGCACTAATAAAAGTGTTACTGCAGAGTAACGAGTTGCCACATGTCAGTTGACCCACAGTCACCATCTGTGTACTCAATCTTGGTTTGTGGCCAATGCAAAGCAATTCAAATTAGCTTTGCCCTCTTTAAAACTGGGGAGTTGATCAGCTTGGTTTATCAAAAAAAACAAAACTGAGAACTGATTTCAGTATACTGTGCAAGAATGTTCATAGGGAGAAAAGTCTGAGTACTGAATAGCTCCTTAACATACTGAAAAAATTGTAATAACAAGCAATAGGTGGAAGACACAGAAATTGTGACAAAACACTAACAGAACCAGTGGATTCTCCAAACTGTTGAGTCTTTATATCAAGACTAGATGTCTTCTAGAAGGTTCACCCAAGCACAAGTCTTTAGATGCAGAAACAGGAGAGCTGAGTGAAACCTGCAGTTTCTCAAGCAAAAAGGCCTAACAGTTTCATTAGGAGGGCAAATTTTTGTATTTATTAAGTTAAAGATCAGAAGATACCACTGTAGTCATGTAACCTAATCTGATGTGTAAATATGGTCTATAGAATGTAAAGATTCATTGCATGATGATACTTAGTTGTGTATACTCCAATATCAAACTGAAGATGCAAGTGCTAGATACTACATTGATCTGCTGCAGATCTGCACTACACCTGGTAGAAGAATTGTTCCAAAAAGTGAAATTCTGGTATTATTTGCCTGTCAGACCACAAGTTTTTCATCCCCTTCAAAGTTTCTAAATAAATATGCCATATCGGAAGATATGATAAATAGTTTAAGAATGTTATTTTGGATAATAGTGTGCTAAGTATCACTAAAGGTATAACCATCAGCTGATAAAAAAAAACAAAGATGAAGCATCATACATATTTTTAGCAAGAAAGGCTATTTATACTTAGCCTGGTCACAAGTATACTCATTTTGTGACATACAAATATAGACAAGAAGTTTAATGCATTCACACCGGAACAATTTATACCTGCACAGGCCCCATTAACTGAAACAGGCACAAATCTTAAGGAGGAGAGGGGTTTTATAACACAAAATTATACAGAGGCAGAAGTAAAAAGCAAAATAATGCTGCTGAAATTTATGAGAGGAAAATAAAGAACAATTAGAATGGAAAAACTACTAAGAATTAGAATAAGAAAAAGACATGCAAATAGTCACTGCTTATACATCTGTTTTGCTACAATCAGTAAAATAAATACGGTTGACAAGCTTCATCGTTTAGGTTAAAGGAGAACTTTGTATAACCATGAAAAGGATTGCAAAGGGCAGTAACATCTGAGTAGGCCTGTAGTTATTTATCTGGACATTTTACAAACTGCAGCAAAAGAGTACCTGCTTACTCATCTGAATTCCCTGGAGAGTTTTAAATCACAGTAATAAAGAATCACTTATAGAAAGCTAGTAACTGTATCACCAGAGGGGATGGAAAGAGCCACGGGAGAGTTTCCGGGCCAAAATACAAGACTTCCAAAGCTTTCTGCACTAACAGGCTGGAAGTCCTAAGGGCTTTGAGGCCAAGAGAAACCACCGCCGTGGATCACATCCCTGTATTCCCAAGGCAAGCAAGCGCCGTGCCTGCTCGGTGACACCTTGCCCATCTCCCTTCTGCTGAGACAGTCACCAATGCCACTGCTGCCGCCAAGTTTTGCACTTTCTGCCTCGATTAATCCTTGTGGCTTTATATGAAGGAACAAAGTGTCTCCTCTGATAACAACGCTTCCTCTTTGAGTACAGAAAAACCCTTCGAAGAATTCAGATACAAACGTTACTTAGCCTAACAGTATTTTTGCACAGAGCTCTTGGGAACGACAGCATTTCTTGACTTTAGGTCCCTCGAAACTAGGCAGCGAACTCATGAAACAGATTAAACTGTTGAAATACAGATGATGGAAAAGGTGAGGTGAGGGAACAGGCTGTCCCTGCCACTCCGAGCAGCCACGGCGGGGACAGCGTGGAGACCTGTGGGCTCCCTCCCGTCCCTCCTCACATCAGGTTGGCATCGTACCTCACCTTCCCCTGCCCTTGGGTTCTTGTTGTTGTTAAACACGATCTTAATTACACGGCTGGATTTGTCCTGCCTGTCCCTGGGATTACCCAGCCGCTGCCTGCCGTTAGACCCGCGCTGTTCCCTCACGTCTGCCCGCTCCTCTCTCCCCGGCGGGCGGGCGGGGAAGGAGGGGGCCGCCATCTTCTCGGGGCGGGGGGCGAGAGCCGTGGCGGCAGGTCTACGGGCGTACAGAGACCGAAGGGGGGATGTCCATGCGGCCGCGCCTCGGCCCGCCTCCGCTCTGTGTGTGTGAGGGAGGGAGGGAGAAAGCGAGCGGGAGGGCGGGGTGTGGAGGCAGCTCCCGCCGCCGCCGCCCCCCCGCTCGCCGCTGGGCGTGTGCCCGGCCCCCGGTGCTGCGTGACCGGGCGGGGAGGAGGAGGAGTGTGGGTGCGGGGAATTTCCTTGTGTGGCGACGGAGGAACAACACCGCTCCAGACGGCGGGGCTGCGAGGAGGGCGCTGCCGCCGCCGGTTGTCGAGCGATGTGAGGGGGGAGCCCCCCCTGGGCCCTCCCCTCCCCTCGGAGCCGCCTGCTTTCCCCCCCCTCCTCCCCTCTCCCCTCCCATC
>JAOXNH010000023.1:105994297-106012925 GCA_028566575.1 Bartramia longicauda
TCCAGAGAAGGGGACTCCACCCCCTCCCTGGGCAGCCTCTTCCAGGGCTCTGGCACCCTCACTGGGAAGAAGTTTTTTCTCTTAATTGAATGGAACTTTCTATGTTCCAACTTGTGCCTGGTGCCCCTCGTCCTCTCACTGGCAACCACTGAAAAGAGTCTGGCTCCCTCCTCCTTCAACCCACCCTTTAGATACTTATAAGTATTGAGCTTATTCTCAAAGCTCTTCCTTCTGTTGTCTTGAGTATCAAGCCTCTCTGTATTTTCTTGATGTTTACAGTCTTCTCATCTCTCTTAATTTCTTGGAACTCCTTCGCTACAGAGGCGACTGGGGCTGTGCCCACCCTCCATGGAGCTCCCTGGCCTTGCCCCCTCTGCGGCAGCCTTGGCCCAGCCCTGTCCATGGTACTAAGCACGGCTGGGGCTCAGGTGGGCTTCATGCCAAGCTAGGCTGTCTTCACCCCAGGGCAGGTCGTCTTCACTTGCCCTCAGTCCTCACTGGCTCTAAAGAAATGTTATAGCCTCATGAAGTTGCTAGAGGGGGAAGAAGAGACGTTCTTTGGGGTGAATTTTTTCTGCAGCTTCTCCAGCTGTGGGGATTCTGTGTTTAGTGATCTGTATAGCTCAGGAGAATTTGTAGATGCTATAAAATGTAAGTGTTGGTAAGAAAAATACCGACTAAGCATTGGTAGGAAATCATGAAGGTGTGATTCTAAAAACAAAATTGGTGTTCATGGCTAGGGTTAGTCTGATCAGAGGGAGATGGAGTCATGACTGAAAAAGAGATGATTGATGTTGCCTGCTAATAAGTATTAGAATCAAAGACCACTGTCTTACATTTGATGCAAAGGAGAGTGCTGTTACAGGTATGGAGAGGGATTCATTGCACAGAGGACAAACCAAAAGGTTTAGTATCATCAGTGGATGCAACTGAGGAA
This sequence comes from Bartramia longicauda, assembly GCA_028566575.1. Lineage (NCBI taxonomy): Eukaryota > Metazoa > Chordata > Aves > Charadriiformes > Scolopacidae > Bartramia > Bartramia longicauda. The sequence goes on from JAOXNH010000023.1 coordinate 105,995,235, forward strand.
GACTGTATTTGTCAAGGCCAGAATGTTGAAATAACAAAAATTAAATTATAAGATCATGGATTAAAAACCTTTAGCTTAGAGGGAAAGGCTGTATCTTAGAGATGCTATGCAGAAGGGATCTGCATCACTGATGGTAGACAGGTTTCAGTTTAAGAGAACTTGTTGGTTATGGTCTGATAAAGCCAGTTGTCTGTTAACACTGCAAGTATGGCAGAAGAGCGTAAGAGGAATAAATAAGAGCTGTATTTCAGCCACATTATGGTCAGGCATCTGTGACAAGCCAAGATGCTGACTTCTACAGAAGGAAACAGAAGCAGAAGCAGGAGAAGCTAATGTGAGAATTGCTGATTTAAAGGCAGGAATCAAGTGCATGTTGTGGATGAGACTGGAAACAAGTGAAATGTTTGTTGAATGGTTGGGGCTCAATTCACTGTGTACTAAAAGCAAAAGCAAGGCAAAACAAACAAAGGAATTATATTTAGGGGAAAAGTCATTAAGCTGAGAGCTGGTGAGGTCAGCAGAACTGAAGAGTGTATATATTAAAGCATAAGGAATGTTCATGAAGTATCACAAGAAAGGGGAAAATTATGGGGTGTTTCAAGTCTGTAGTTTTCCCAAAGAAGAATGTCACAAATTAGCAGAACCTGTCAGAAATAGGAATAAAAAGCCAGGTAGTCAGAGGAAAGTTTTCCATTAAAGAGTATATATAAAGGTAAAAGATGAATTTGCAAAAGTCAGGGTTCTTTAGGAATGGCAGCAGGCAGTAAAGAAAACAAAAACACTCTTGAAGCATGTAGAGTCGTGAGGAGAAAAAGAAAGGCTAATACACAGTTAGAATGTTGTAGTATTAAAGATAATGTAGATATTGCCAAATCTAAGCAAGTGCTCTGCTGCAGTTTTTGAGCTCAAAGTGTGGGAGAAGGTAGAATGGATAGCAGGAGTAGAGATGCAAGTAAGTAAAGCAATAAACTGTGAGCTTAAAGCACTCAGTCTGTTGGGGCTGGTTAATGTATTTTCCAGGATTCTGAAAGAACTAGTATGGTAACGAGCAAATGCATCTAACAAATCCTCTGAAAACTAGGATGATACCTGTTTTAAACACAGAGGGTTAAAAGAGCAGGGATGGAGAGAAGAGAAGTATTTACAGCTAGTAAAAAAGATTGCAGTAGGTGCAGAAATGTAGATGATGACTTAAATTGAGGAGAGGAGATGTTCATACTCAAAGACTGCAAGTGTTCCTGGGTGAGTGGCAGGCTAGCAAAGTAACCAGTTCCCCTCCTGCTTCCAGAAATGCTTGAAAAATACTGTAAACAACTATTTACAGCAACTGCCACTGCTGTGCAAGAAGACAGTACTTTCACGTTTGCTTTCTTTTTTTAAGTTGTAGCATAGTCAGATATGCAAGAACTTCACATCAGGAGAAATTGCGTGGCTCCTTGTTTACTCTTGTATTGGTGCTGGCAATTTCTTATGGAAAAACAGAATTACTGAGAATCATATTTGTAAATCTCTAGAAGGTGGTTACACCCAGCTTTCTTGTAAAGTTAAAATGTCTGCTTTGGTCCATTTTAACTGCGATGGTTTTTTATTTTTTTTTTTTCCCCCTTAAATCCATCTGGAAAATGTAGATCTAGTTATGGGACAAACAGAAGTTTGGTGTTTGTAACTATTGATTTTATTGCAAGCTGCTGGTTGATTGTTTCTCTTTTTTCCTAGCCTGTTCCCCCGCACAGTCTCATGTGTGTTAGCACCAAGCTCAAACTCTTCTGTATGCAAAATGTTACTGTACATAGTTGCTTTCAGTGGGGACAGAGACATAAACTGGAAGAGCTTTGGAATTAGCTATGAGATTTTTCTGTGATTTGAAGATGACCATCAGCTTCTAATTTGGACTAATTCCAGGCTTTTTTCATGAAGTTTACATCAATGTAGGGGTTAAATGGAGGAGTAAATTTGGCTAGGGGAAAATGGGAACACGAGAAAAAGTCTCAGAAAGTAATAGCTGAACTGTCTAAGAGGTAATATGAGGATCAGTCAAAAGGGAAGAGCAAGGAGATGGGATCTGAATTCAGGACAAACTGGGAGTCAAGAGAATCATCCAAAGGCAGAAGTACTGTGATGGCCTATGAGGAACGGAGGGTCAGGAATTGGCATATAGGCAGAAACATTAAGGAGGGGAAAAGGAAATGTATCAAAAGTCTAAGGAAGTTCAGAGGAATCAGAATTTACAGGAACTGCAAGGGAAGGGGGAGTGTGGCAGTGTTTATGCAGGAAGTAGGATGAAAATGCCAGGCAGAGAATGTGGAGGGGGAGCTAATGTGAAAAGGATCAGTATAGTAAGGAGGCAACCAGGGATACAGGGAAAGAATAGTGATGGAGGAAAGTGGTTCGTGGTGATATAGCTATGTCCTACCCATTAGTTTAGAAGGGTGGAAGAGGAGTTCTTCATGTTATCTATCCAGAAAATGGGACTTAGTACTAAGTAGTATGCAGACCTTTCTAGCCATTGTATGTGACTCAATTTTGCTTGGAAAAAGAAAATAATTTACCTTATGGGGGAGAATTTATTGATGGAGGAACTGAGATACAGCGCTGTAACTGAACAGCTTTTTTCTCATGAGCAATGCTGCTTTGCAGGGAATAAACTGGGGTAGTGTGGGTCAGTACTTTCCATGCAGAGTAGTAGGCTTTGTTTTTAAGTGAGAAAGTGCTGGACAGAATTTGAAAAATTTGCTTCTTTCTATATGTGAATTCTGTTTCACAAGTATATTTACTATGGAAGTGACATTATGCAGTGAAGTGTATTTCTTTGGAGTATATTCTTTAAGAGGTGGCTGTAAAAGTTACCATGAAAGAAGCTATAGTATAAATTCTAGCATCTGACTTGTTAAACTGGGAAGAAATAGAGAATTGCGGGGGAAGGCTGGAACTCTGCTCCTCATTGTCTTGGAGCAGTATGGTGTTTAGAACCATCTGCTGTTTGCGGACCCCTCAGCTATCCCTGATTAAAGATCAGATTATCAATGTAGTTCTAGTCTGAAATCTATAATTCTGTCTGGGCATTATGCTAAGTATGCGTGTAGATACATCAAAACAGCTGAAGTGATTAGAGCTGAACAAATTACTTTTACATTCCTGAAAGCTTTGTTCTACATTTAGAAAGCATATAGGAACGGGGAAAAAAAGTAGTGAAGCGACGTGAACATTCATACAGATTATTTTCTTATATTTTATGGTTTCTGTTCTTTCTTAGTGAGAGATTTCTTTCCTAGGATATGCAATTTCAAGGAAACTTAGACTGTATTCTAGGGAAGTCAACTTAGAAACAAATGCATTTACTAATCATTTTAAGCCCTTTCAATCAAACAGGATTACTGTTTGGCTATAGCAATAGGAGTGGAAATTTCCTTAGCCCGTGCAAACACAGAGCCCCTGCTCAGTTGTCACATGTAAACCATGCAGTATAGAGTTTTGCAAAGCACATGTTTTTAATCATTTGGGTTTTTTTTTTTCCAGAACTGTAGGTGTATGTTACACAACAACAGAAAAAATACAGCAGAGTCCTCCTACACTTTGAGCTCCATGTAGACCAGATGCTAGCTGTGCTGAAGAGAGTAGCATTGAAGAAGCAATGAAGTAGTAAATCTTTTGTAAGCTGCCTTTTGTTTGATTTCATTCATTCTTTTGCTTTGTTCGTTCTCTTCTCTTGCTTAACTGCTCTGGTTGTGGATGACAAGCTTTTCATGTAGGTATTTTCAGTCAGTCTGCTCTGTGCTAGGGCTGGAGTGGTCATGTTTGCCACTGCCTTCCCTGCCCCTGGAGACATATGGATGTGGTGATGGTGCTTGGTTACGTATAGATTCAGGCGTTTATCTCTTCAGTTTCATTCAGCTGATTCAGTAGCTGTTTCCTATTTCTTTTAAGACACAACAGAAGTGTTGATAGGCCTGGACCTGCTTCTCTGTTCTAAACTGCTTCAGTTTTAAAAACAGAAGTTGCTCAGTGTTTTGTGTTAGGCAGTGGCTGTGGAGGAATTTACCTTCCTAAAGCTCAGTGGTATAGAGAAGTACTGCTTACTGATTTTATAGATATCTTTTATGCATATGAACTCCCTAATTATTTTGTTAAAGGTCACCCTGGGGGGAAAACTTTTATTTTTACATCAAATATGATGTAAATGGCTGTTTTATACCTACTGTTTGGTACACTAATAATTGTGGGACTTGAGATTCACTTACACTTCTAGAAAGCTGCCTTTAGTGACACGAGTGCCTGAACAGTACATTTTAGTTATGCTTAAAGCTGTTGAAATTCCAGCAGAATTTAAGATCATTGTTTTCAAGACTGTAATAGTGTCTTGAGATTTCTCTAGTTGGGCACCTAAAATTAATGACAGTATGTGACAGTTTGGGTGCATTCTTTCATTTAAAAACAAATTCCCAAATGGAAATTCATATAATATTATGTTTATGCATATATACAACAAGAACTTATGCTCTTTACTGATAGCTACAGTGAGACAAAGCATCAACAAAATTAAATTAGTGCAACTTCTTTTTTCCATTTAACCAAAAGAGGAAAATACTGATGTTATCAAATGTTTGATTGCCATAAGCTGACTAATCTTAGATTTGCATTTGCTGCTGTTAATTATGCTATCATCCAGTTGCTTTTTAATGGGGAAAAAATGTATTAATACTGAGAGACCATGCAGAGATTTTCAAAGGTATTACACTGAATTACAGGGTGGTTGGAGTGAAAATTGCAGGTTGAAGTCTGGAAGTCACTATAGAATAGAAATAACTTTACAGTGTTTCAAGGTAAAATGAGTTTTATCATTTGACATTGGGCTTTCATGTGAGAACTGGCTGATGAAGCTAAAAGGTTAACTATCCAAAATGTATTAAATTGTAGAAGGAAACAACTCCTCACTGAAGAAAACTAAGTTGTAGTAGTTCATATGCCACCAGTATTATAGGTAGATGCCTTTCATAAATTTCTACCCTACTAATAGAGAGGTAGTGTTTGATGTATTGCTTTACCTCTACATACCCTAATTTTGACAGCTGGTTCAGTGTTTCCCTAGGACCACTGGGTACGTTTGACATGATTTGTCTTTGTCTCTTCTGGAGTCCCCTCTAGTTACCTGCCATTCTTTGTTGTGGGAGTCTGGTGTCCTAGAAGTTCCGAGTGTGTCATGAACTAGATAAAGTTTGTGTGCCTTATTTTTCCCTTTCAGAATGGCACTTCATATATAAGTCTGCCAAAGACCTTTGTAATACAGATTTTATTATTTATTTTTGTGAAGATGTTCTCAGAGGCCTGGTAAGACTGAGATTTGATTGTGGTGTGTTGGTTTGGGCTCTTTTCCTGGTTAATTTCTGATCCCTAGAATTATTGTATAAATAAAGAAGTTGTCAGTGGAGTGTTTGGTGGGGAGGGATAGGTCATTTTATGGTACGCAGTTCATCTTTGCATAAACCATGAAGGTTTTCATTTTTAGTGTAGAGTGAGTGCATCCTATATAGGCAAAGCTTACTATTTAGTTTTTCATCATTTTAAAGATACTGCAATGGGGATGTCTGCCTAGTTCAAGTAGAGGGTTTGAAGACTACTAAAACCAAATTAGACCATTGATATGGGAACTTTTGATTCTCTGGAAAGTGTTTCATTTGTTGATTACGCCCATAAGTAAAAAGTTCTCTATTCAAAAAGCTTGTCATATGCAGAATAAAAGGGCATTATGTTCTGCAAAGATTAATTCTTGTTGGCTCTGATGGTGTATAAAAGGATTTAATGCTGGGGAAGAGAGTACTGAATTGAGAAATCTGCAGAGGGAAAATCCCGTCAGCCGAGCTCATCGTAAATGCTGTTGAGCGATACAGGGTGAGGATCAGCCTCTTCCCGACAGCTGGGCTCCGAACCATGCAGGGCTTTGATGGATGCTGACAGCAGACAGAAATGCAAAAACATGAAGCCAGAGAAAAGTCTCCTGCAGGCTGAGGAGCGGAGAATTTTGACACGGATAAAGGGATGGGAAAGTTTCCTTGGCTGTTCAAGACAGTCGTCACTGGAACTTTATATTGTTATCTGTGTTACTCTGTTTTACATAATGCTATACCTGAGGATGTTGAAGCATGCAATACTAAATGCATGGATGGGGATATCAGGAATTGGCGAGTGCAACTGGAAAACTAAACAACAAATAATAAATAAGGGAGTTTTTATGAGGTCTGCATGTGAAGTCCAGTCATCTTGTCTTTGAAAGCAGATAGCTGCAATGTTGGTGGTGAAATTAGGAAAAGAGAAGGAAAATTTATTTCTCAGTATAAAAATTGGGTAATACAGGAGGTGGATATGTTCCGCAGAAATAGTTGGCCTGAGCAGTCTCCATTCTTTCCTCTTAGGCAAGAGGTTTTATTAAATAAAAATGCTTGGCGTCTGCCCCCTGCTTAAATATCTGTTGCATTTCCAATTTTATGTAGGGAGGGAAGCATGTGGAAATGGAATGATTAATACACAGATACAGCACCTTTTTTTGTTCGGTGTGCAACAGTATCATGTAGTGACTTAGTATTAACCACGTAACATTTTGTAGGCTCTGAACCTCTGATTGGGATTTTTCTTTACTGATAGAAGTGGTTTGTTAAAGAATTCTGATTCTTAGCATCGCTTCTTTGTTTTACTAAAAAATAATATCATTGTACAAAGTCATTACGCTCAAGTGTGTGTTTGTCTACGGCATACAGTAGCGTCAAATTTTCCTATCTTTTACCTTTGCAACAGAATTACCTTTTACTTCCAAGCGTTAAGTTCCCAGAGCAGTGGGATTACTCCGTTCCACCACGCACACCCGTAGCTGTATGCGCAATAGTTTAGAGCCAAAATGTTTACTACATTTTTCTGCTGGAGAGACCAGTGCTTGTTCAAACAGACTGCCTTGGCATCGGGCCCACAGGAACCACATACCCAGATGCTGGAGAAATAATGCTTTTGTGGAAAGGGACTTTGCAGAGACAATTCTGCCATAAACCCTGTCCTTTTTATTACACATCTGTCTCTGTACCTTCACAGGCTCTGAAGTAGATGGGTCTCACGCCTTGGAGTTTATTTATACAAATAAACTGTCATAGCTGCTGTAGGATATAATGTTCTGGAACATTTCTTCACATACACACTCCAGATAAAAATAATTACCCTGAATTAAAGTTTTAAAAATTGTTATTCTTCTAGAATAGGTTCAGAAGATAGACTGCCTTGCCCCAGACTCTACCTATGAGGTTTTTTTCCACCCTTTGTATCAGTCCCTCCCTGAATGTGCCAACTGATCAGTGGAAGGAAACTGGAGAGGATTTAGAAAAGAAACTAATACATGGAGGGAGGAAATGACGGAACAGTAGGAGAATGGAAAGAGGATCTTGGAGGGGGATAACATAATTTAGGAAGTTTTTTACCACCTGTAACAGAAAAAGTGGATTGAGACCAGCAGTGTAGACGGTTGTTCATTTCTAATAGAAAAATAACAAGTGAGATAGGATGTCTGTGGATATCTCAGATCTTTTGAGTCAGAGAGGATTAATTACAGCAGGTATCAGATTGCCTGTAAAGATACACCAGAAACACCAAACGATTGTGCTTGTTGGGTACGAGTATTCAAAACTTGCTGTTGTTACTTTTTAAATAAGACCAATCTAGTAAGGCACAAGAGCTGATCCTTGCTCTGCTGTTTCTACAGTAATTATTTGATCGCTTCTCTTTTCCTTGCTAACTAACCGAGTTTCTTCCTCCATCCTTTTGTTTTTGGAAAGGACATTCGTATTTTTGTTCAGAATCTGCAGCAGCCTCTGGCATTATTACTTATTCTGAAATACTGGAATGGGTGAAGTACAGGAGGATTTATGGCTACTGATTAGCCTGATATTTTAATGCAAATTGCTAAAATTGAGAGTGAGATTAGATTTTGTTTAAAAGATGTAGTGGTTAAGATAATTGTTTATATTGGATCTAAAGTCAGTATGTTAATATTGTATTTGTATCTTTGTCAGTTAGATGTGCAGTATGGGGAAGAACACATAGGTTCCTATCTCCAGGATTATTTTTCAAATGACTTGAGGATTTAGTTCCCAAAATTTTCTTACTGCTTTTTGCTGTACTTCCAAGCATTTTTTGTCATTGTTGTTCCAATAGACTCTTTATGCCTTTAAAAAAAATAAAAAAGGAAAAAAAATTGGTTGCCTTGAGACTTTTCACAAATTCAGATCCAGTTCTTTGAATATTTTCAGCAAAACCCCCATCCAAATAACCAAAAATATGAAATAGTTAATTTTAGCATTTCTAAAATGAAACTGCTGTGGGTAAGAAGAAAGGAATGTATTAGAGACTTTCAACTGTTTTAAATAAAAAAACAGAGCAAAGATGATGGCCTCCCGCTTCCCCTTCCTCCCTCCCTGCTTCCCACAGTAGGCTGTCGTGCCGTCATGAAGGCACTCATACCGAGCTGTGAGAAGGCAAGTTTAGTTTTTTTCTTTCCCTTTACTGCATTTAGAAAATGGGCTTCTTGTTTCTCTTCAGAATAACCTGGGAGGCTATCTAGTGTTTCTGGTTGAAAGTGTCTCAGTCTTTTGTTTTAAAACTGGTTGCTGGAAACTGGTAGATTATCCTGGGGAAGGATATGTATCTGCTTTTCTTTGCTTGCTGCCCTAAACATCTGCTGTTGGCCACTATCGATACAGGGTATCAGATTAAATGGAGTGTTGATATGACCCAGTGTGGCTATTTTTCTGTTCAACTACAGAAAAACAATTATTTTCTGGGCCACAGACAAATAGTGCACTGGTGTAAGGACACTTGTGTAAGATTAAAAACCCAGACTTCTGCTGTAAGTTTGGCACAAAAGATGTTTAATGAACATATAATCACTAGAGCCCGGGGACTCTCCATTTATGCTGCTACTGCCTGTTTTTCCCCGTACCCTTTGGTTCTGTAAAAGGTGCCAAAATCATCTTCGGGATGTTGAGTTACTCAGTTTCTGCCTTCCTGCTTTTTTAACTCTCCTAATTAAATATGATAAAAATAGAACAGTTTGGTTTCCCTCCCTCTCCACTGAAAAGAGCAAATAATACATTCATTTTTTGTGCCAACCTGAAATGTATTAAATATATTTATTAATTTGAGCCAATATCCCTTCCAGAAGAAAGAAGCCTGTATATTCAACAGGGCTATTTAGACATAAATTGGGTTGATGCTAGTTATGAGGTTCTTTTTGTTGTTTGGTGTTTTTTTTTTAGAGAAGCAGTAATGAAATGTGTGAACATTGTATTTCCCAGTGGGCTTAAATCTTTCTAAATGTGACATGGACTTGAACAGCTTTATTGTTATTATTATTTTAGTGTCAGGGCAGATAGTGGCGTATGGAGTAGGATGTAGCATTTCAGGAAGTTTCAGTAACCTCGGACTGATTTCTTTCTGGTAAGATGGGGTTGGTTCTAATTAGTTGGCAGATTTTATTGTTAAGAATAGAAAACTTTGAAGCAGTTGAAATTGAAATTGGCCTTTGGCAAGTGAAACTGGATCTTGTTCATGAGGAATAAAGCTTTGCTACTAATCGCTGGTAACTGAGTCCTCTCTCTAGTGCTTCTTTTGAGAGCTGTGTTCTCTTCTGTTTATTTTGATGTGCTTGTCCCCCTCCCTAATATATTTGCTGCAGACATGTTTGTTGTTAAATTCTCATCAGGCATATAGAACTTTAAAATATTTTGTGTAATTATTTGAATTGCTGCTTCTACACTCTGTACGGGCCTCAGAAATGCATTTTCTTCATTGTTGTCATTTTGAAATTTTCAGTCTGTGGCACCTCAAATACCTAACACTTGTATTACTGAATACCTTCTGAAAAATACATCAGCAGTGTGTCCAAAGCTTATTTGTGATGGGTGCCAAAATGTTAGCCTTAACTTGGTAGGAAAAAACCAACATGAATTACAAGTTTAAAAAAATTCAGCTATTGCAGGTAATTTTAGGGTTGAGGTTTTTTGTGGCGCATTAGAAGCGTGTGGTAACTGCACAGAGAGAGAAACTAATTGAAGATACAGCAAGAGAAATGAAAAATTACAGATTTTTCAAGTGTAGCAAATAGGCATCTTTTGTAATCATTTTCAGTGTGCAGCCTTAGGTTGTAAGGTAAAACAAAAAAGTTTTCAAACTAAATCATGTTTCTGTGCCATTTTAAGAGAGATTAGCTATGCATTTTAAAGAAGAATAGTGATATGAGCACTAGGTTTGATAATAAATCTCTTAACATTCATGTACTTTAATCCAATATTGCCATTTATTTAGAAGCCTTGAAATTCATGGCAAGAGAACAAGATCAATACCGGGCTGATCATAGCATATTTGTTTTAGACTTGTCAAACAAGTGATCTCTATGATCTCTAGATGCTCTACAGGAACACCACATAGATTCTGATGTAAAAAGTAATTTACCTTAAAAATGGTTTCACAAGATTAACAGTAGAAGTCACAGAAAAGTAAATGAACAGAATATATAAATACTGTGTTTGGAAAAATATTGCACTGACAGGGGCACACTCAAGAAGGTCACTTTGGAGTTTGTGTTTCTGCACACTGCATAAAACACCACTCCTACAATAATGTAACTTATTTTTTAATGTACTGTATAGAGTTTGGGGTTTTTTTTCCATAAATCAAAGCTATATTTACTGTTTTTAACAAGAAGGAAGTCTGAGCACTCATCAGTAGAAACTGAGTGGGACTATGGAAATGATTTATATGGCCTCTTTGACTACACTGGGCTGAAATAAACAGATGCCAAAATAAACAGTCTTGTAAGAGGGTTTTTTGAGTCAAAAGGAGAAGTGTTACATGAGAGGACAAAATGATCCCACCGTATGAATTACATGGTCACTTTTTCTTCTGGTTCAGAAGTTTACTGGCCATTTTAAGTAGGTAAAAAGAAACGCTAGAAAATGCAACGCCAGAAGCCATTTAAAATTTCACTGCTTCTGACACTGTACTGAAAGTACAGAAAGAGGTTGAACTAGTTGTCAACTAGAAGTTGAACAAATTACTTTGATTTCTCACTTTTTGGTTGATTTTTTTTTTTTTTTTTGACTGGGAGAGAGAAGAAATAACAAATTGCCTTGATACAAAGGTAGGATACTTTGCTATACTGGGATAATTTATCTCTGTTTCTCATGGCTTTGGAGTGGATCACCTACCTGAACAGAAGCTGAGGTGAGTCCTCAGCTAGCAAAGTCAGTGTTGAGTCAGTGTTAGTCAAGGTGGTATCTTCAGTCATATTGGTTCCCTGGATGTTTCAGCATCGTTCTACAGACTCAGTCTCTGCTATCACCATCAAAATGTGGTAGCAGTTTCCAGACAAACTGAACTTACAAAGCCTGTTTCTATTTTGGTGAATGAATATATGAAGAAATGTTGAGACTGATGTAACGATAAGGGTTAAAAAACCCCATAGCTGATGAAGATAGCAGCGTAGTAAAAGTGCTCCCCACACTCGTGCAGCTACTGAATTCTTGTTCAGAGATGTCCCTAGAGGATTCCTCAGCTGGGGCACCTGGGTATGTTGGTCCTTCTACTCATTCCTGGTTTTCCCATTGCCTTTCCCGTTGGGTTGTGTTGTATCAAGGCACTGCCTGCTAGCCAGAGTCAGAAAGTTTACCTGGCTGAAAAATAGCGTCCCCACCCCGCATCATTGTAAACACAGGTCGCTTCTCTCTGGTGGTTTATGACACGTACACACAAGGACTTGCACAGGCCCAGCTGAGGAGGCAGGCAAGGGAAGAAGGGAGGACCCAAGGAAGCCCGACTTGACAGCCCTGTACGTTTTCACCACCTCAGGGCTTTAGGTTTTGCTTGTTCTGTTGCCCTCAGTAGTGTCTGTAGTTGCTTTTTTCCTGTCACCCTTGTTTTGAGTTTTTACGTGGACTGACTGGCTGAGATGGAGAAATGTTTGAATTGTCATCACTGCTGTGTTGGGGCAGTAGCTGTCATTTCTATTGGGCCCTGGCTATGCTGTGTTTTACGGGTTTGCTCTTCCACTGCCTAATTCCAGTAAAAGCAGGAGTTGCTTCAGAGAAGGTGCAAACCAAAATGATGACTTTGGTTGAGGAATAGGACTTGAAGCGTTTCTCTTATTGAGAGTCTGTGGTTTCTGACTGAGGCGGTCATGGACCAGAGGATTTTCCTGAATCCAGGTCTATCTGGATCCTTAACCACAATAGTGCAAGTGGTTCATAATTTATCCAATGCATTTATCCTTCCAACACTTCTCTTTTTTAAATACTGTCGTCTTTTCTTTCTTCTCCCCCAAACTAAGGTGCAGAGATTAAATAATTTATCAACTGCACATGTGAATCTGAGACTTAGCTGGGAACTGAATCTGTCACTTGTAAGTCCTTGGCCATCAGTCTTCTCTTTGGACTGTTGTTCATAATGCTTGGAGTTGGAGACATTCCTTTCACTTTGTCTCCAAGAGGGTAATTGCCCTTTGATGCAGTTGTCGGTGAAATTATCATTCCTCTGTAGTCAGCTGATCTGAGCTTATTTTCTGAGGTTATTTTTAGAAATCACTGGATACACAGTGAGGGAGTTTCCCTGATGTACTCCCATCCGGACAGGTGACTAATCTAACCTTTGAGATCGCACTGTGCACAGGTTTGTTGGAGTGGATGCAGTTCAGATTGCTGGAAAGGGTGAATAGAGCAATGTGTGACTTTTATGGCCTTTCTTCGAAGTTTTTTTTCCCTTCCTCTGTACTTCAGAATTCCAGGTGAAAAGGCCTCTGCATTTCTCCTACTAATATGTTTCAGATGTGAACTCTAATGATGCTGGAGGTAAAAGTTCCAATGGATATAGCAGTACCATGACACTATAACGTTAAGGCAACATCTAAATCTGTTGGTTTCCATGGAATGCTGCAAAGATTTTGCCCAGCTATTTGTGGTCTGAAAGGATTCAGTTTAAGACTACTCCCATAAATATGAGGGATAATATTTCTTTTTGCATTCAGTATGTTAAAATAATGGGATAGGATCCTAGGAACTGGCTTTTCCACATCATTTCTCTTACACAAATTATTAACAATAAAACAATGGTAGATCAGATGTGTAGCTGCTGCGATTCACTGAAAACTTTTGAATGGAAACTGGAATGAATTTGGTCCTTTTTGTTTGCTTTTTTAGCATGTATCATGCTAAACAGCTCTTGGCATAATATAATTTGTAGTGTTTGGTATTGTTCTTCGGTGGAATCTAAAAGACATCCCCATCTCTGGAACTCATACTTATTTTCTTGATGGTTCACAAAGGTTTTTTCTTTATTGCTTTTTTTTTTTAATCATTTGTAGAACCATAATTCTGCTTCTCTGTCCCAGAACAATTGTATGGTTTTGGGTCTGCCCATATTTCATTTCAGTAAGAAAATCGTTACCTGCTTCCAATTCTTTCTTTGAAACAAATTGGTTATAAGTGCTTGTGTGTTTTGGACAGGATTTAAACTTTAATTTTATATTGTGTTGGTGGAAGCTTTGCCTAGTGATAAAATGTGTGAAATACAGTTGAGAGATATGCATTTTGTTCGGCATAGCAGTGAGAAAGTTCATATGGTTGGGAGTGCAATTAATTAACTAAATTATCCAGAAAAACTGAAATTAAATTCCATTTTTAATATTCTGCCTGGGGAAGTGTTATTGCTTGTTTCTTCAGCAGTGTCAGAACATATAATGGGCTGAAACTGTTTTAAGCTTCTTTAATAATTTAACATAGGAAGAAGATACTGTGTAAATAGTTCCATTTTGGATGCTGCTGGGTATATGTGATGTTGGTCACGAGCGAAAGAGAGATGTGTTTTTGTGGACAAGAGTACAGAGTAGGTTGTATGGATGGATGTGAGAGCAACTGGCAAGTAATTTATTAATTACAGAAATAAGGTTAACTAACATAATAGTGTTATAATTGCAGAAGGTTTCCAGGGCACAGGTTTTCCAGAGGATTATCCAGCATTTCATATTTAATTTTTCTCTTCTTTTTCAGGCTCTGGATGTTGACCGAACTGTTCTGTATAAAATGAAGAAATCTGTCAAAGCCATAAACATATCTGGTTTGGGTAAGCACATAATATTTCCTGGTAGTTTATATTGGTGAAATTGGAGGATTTAAACAGTCAGTTGTCTCACTGAATCAGAAAGAGTTATATGGGCAACTCTAAGAGAAAAATGTACATTTTAAAATAGGAGTCTTGAACTAGCTGCTTGATCATGAACTCAGTAAGGATGAAATTTTGTGAGGCAGCGGAACCCATCTAGCTGGCACACTGCTACCGAGGGGGGAAGCCATGCTCTCCTCTTGCCACCTCCTCAGGGGTACTTGCTCCTTCTGCCTACAAAGTCAGATATTTCTCTTACAACGCTGATAAGAATACAGAGAACTATTGCTGTGTGCATTTTTATGTGTGTGCCAATCTCATGGAGTTTTGTGTTTATCTTTGAAAAAATAACTGAAGCTTTTGTTTTTGTGGATCAGCAGCATTTTGTGAATAAGAAACAGCACTTGTTTTTGTAGATAAGAAACAGCATATTTTTGGCTTTTGTTCTCACTTTGCAGTTCATAGCAATTAGAACTAACAAAACCTATATTACATGCAAAATAGCTAGGCCTGGCGACCTCAGAGAGCCACCAATATCTGAAAACTTGTGGGCACGTTGGTGTTCAGATACATGGTTGTTACAAGGACTGCTGTTGTGGTATAATTCTTGTCAGCTAATTGAAAGAAAGTTCTTTCTTGCCTAACGTAATGAAGCGGTTATCTTTGGATCATGGAGAGTCCAGTTTAAGATTCAACTGGAGCTATGTCATCTGTTACACATTTATTCGGCACCCTTTCTTCTGGGTTTTTGATTGGGCTTTATTTTTTTTTTTTACTTTTTGAGTGCTTGACTATGCCATATGATCAGTGTACTTGTTAGAGCTTGGTAACGAATCACTGCAGTTTTTTGCATAAAATCAGTACCTTGCCTAGTTTTTTAAATTTATGCTGCCCAATCTTGACAATAAAAGTTTGGAGGAATTTCTGTTCTACCAGCAGAAATACCACTAACCCAGCCACTTGGCCAGCTCTCGGGGTTTCTTTTGATAACACAAAAACTGTGGCCCTGCGCTCATAAGAACACTGTTACTGGATTTTTAATGTAGGTTCCCTGAGTAATGAGTATACATGGTTTTGCTTTCTTTTTTAATGTGTGAATTTAGAAACCATTATGGAGGTTCGAAAGTGATTCCAATTTGTACATAATTTAGTTTCTTTCTTAAAAAAAGACTCTAAACCCTTGAACAAACCTGGCTCAGATTTCTTTTTTTGATAGATTCCAAACCTTTTGTTTGTTAGGAAACTTTTAAAATCCATCAGGAAGAAACTGTAGGGGAGGGAGAGTATTTTGGAGGGTTCCATGAACAAATATAATTTTGTTTTCTTCAGAAGCACTTGTGGAGTACCAGCTCAGCTAATAGTATTGCTGCAATAACTGCTATCAGCATTCTGGGGAATGTCTCAGAACTGCTGTTGAGCTGCTGGTTTGTTGGCTTTGTTTAATCTGATACATAGATCCAGAAGAACAGTCTCTAGGATACTGGGGAATAGAAAACTCTTGGGGATGCCGTATGGAATAGAAAGCTCTTGTTTCCTAAGGTAAAAAGTCAGCATGATTCAGCTGCTGATTGCACATCTAACTACAACGATTAATGGTAGGAACCTTTTCACCTTGTTTTCATGCTGTGGCAGCCTTCTCTTTTTTGCTGTATGAATTGTGCCCTGACCTCCACCCTCACCTGGGTTTGGATACGCTAAGCTGGAAGCAGGAAGTAGAAAGAGTGCAGAAAATAATATAGGAATAATTCAACTTACTGGGTAGCCATGTGAACTAGAGGTGTTGCAACCTGCCACATGCCACAAACTATCTTTTACAAGCTGCAAATTCAAGCACTGAATGCTGAAACCTGTAGAATTAATGCCGTTGTGTAACTTCAATTCTGCATGTACGTTACGACAGTTTTTAATTATTTTATATTATACCACTGCTCCACAGGGTTTTAGTTTTATATATTGGAAATTAAAGAAAATTTGTAGCTACTTGAGAAATAAAGTTGGTGAATGGCTGTCCAAATAGGAATGTGAACAGACAGCCTTGTTTTTAAGCTGGAGTGTGCTAGGTTTATTGAGCAGGTTGTATAATTAATTCATAGAAATTTGGAGAAAAGACATTGCATCAAGAATCCTTTGGATATTAAATGTGTTGATGTGTACAAATGGGCTTGAAATGAAACTGGATCATTGATTGTTTGAACAGATTAATCCTCTCTAAATAATCTTCAGGGTTTATGCTGGTCTCGTGTTCAATGACCAAGAAAGGGTCTTATTAATGCATAATTTATTTTCTAGGGTGTGGGGTATTTTTGTGACTTTCTTTGAAGAGTTAGAAATTGACCACGGGTAGAATAAGAAATAGGCAACATTAACTTTTTGAAGTGCCAGCTTGGTGTGCTTTGTCCACATGCTCAAGCTTGACATGGTCACTAAGCTTGGGTTCAGAAAGACTGTTTTATTCCACAGATCAAATTGTCAGGGACTTCTTAGGCCTGTCTTCACAAGCAAGTAATCTGGTGTCCTAGAAATTAATCACTAGGTCAGAGTAATTAAGACTAAGACCCCTCAGATTTCCTTTGTATTTAAATCAAGGGAACTTGCTGTAGGCCTAGATTTCATCTCATTCCCTGGGCTGAATAACCCCCCAACACGTGCAGCTCAAAGCTTTCTGAAGGGCAGAAGCCTTAGGTGGTACTGGATGACTTGTGTTGGTGCAGCTCACACTGATTCAGAATCTGCTGTCTCCATTAGACACTGGACCACTTCTGGGGCAGAGCTTCTGGGTGCCTTGTCTCAGGAAGGAATCTAGCTGTCGTGAACCAAAACTGCTTTGAGAACTGAACTGGCCTGTGGTAAATTCAGGCTGCTAGGATTTGCTTCAGGTCCCTACTGCTGCTCTGAATTGGAGAGCTAACAGGATACGGGTTTTGTCCTCATCTGTAATGGAGTTTGTAGTCCCATTTCTTTCCGAAGATGACCTGAGAGTCTTATTTGATCTCTTGCCTTCCATTGTAGAGATCCAGGACTTTGCCAACACACTTAATCTCCTCTGTGTCTTTCTTCAGCACACAATTAAACATAACAGCACACAGTTAAAGAGTGTTAATAAAAGACTCATTATAGGAGTTGAGAATTGTTATGTGGTCTCTGGTATGGTACAGAAATATTGTGGGTCTTTTTAGAGTGGATGTGTCAGGTGATTGTCTAGTCTGGATGACATATTGTCCTTCGTACAGCATGTGAATAGATACACATAAACCAGAATTAGTAAAATACATCATACTTCTGGCATCAGCATTAAAATATAAATAATATATGTTTATTGTATCAAGTACACATTTTTAGCAAGAAATCTTCTGATTTTTTTTAAAATCAATTATAATTTCAATAACCTTTATCTACTGATGACATTTTTATGTTTTTCTCTTTTTGAAGCTCACGTGGAAAATGAAGAACAGTATACACAAGCACTGGAGAAATTCGGAGGCAACTGTGTTTGCAGGGATGACCCAGATT
>JAOXNH010000023.1:106038092-106052064 GCA_028566575.1 Bartramia longicauda
AAAGAGGGGAGATTTAGATTAGGTATTAGGAAGAAATTCTTTCCTGTGAGGGTGGTGAGGCACTGGAACAGGTTGCCCAGAGAAGCTGTGGCTGCCCCGTCCCTGGGGGTGTTCAAGGTCAGGTTGGATGAGGCTTTGAGAAGCCTTATCTAGTGAAAGATGTCCCTGCCCATGGCAGGGGGGTAGGAATAGGTCTGTGATTCTATGAATATATTTGAATTCTGAACCATTAGGTAAAAACATTCTTGTAAGGTGTCACAGAAATTGAAAAGTAACCAATTTACAGATATTCTCCGTCAGTGATCCTCAGTCAGTCCTTTTGGTTTTTATATTTGAAATAATAACCATTTTCAGGTAACTCTTCTAAATCTAACAGTTCAGATTTTCAGTCATTCAGATTTCAGTTTCAGATTTTTGCAAATTAACAACAAACAAACACTTCTTAATCTTTTTAGGAAATGATCTTAAAAGCAGCTTTTGTGGCTAGGACATCATTTAGATTAATTTCAAATTCTCCAAATTTTTCTTTCAGTAGGTTCTCATTGGTTCTTTTAATGATGATAGGATCACGCTACACTCCCAGACTTCACTGGAGGAACCAGAGGTGGCCATTATTAGCGGACAGTTAAGCCAAATGCTTGCAGAATTCTGACACTAGGCAAGCAGGAGAGGCCAGGAAGGGTGGGCACAGAGCAGGTACCTCTGTGCTATTGTCTGAGACTATCGGTTGCAACCTAGAGTGGTATTCTGGCTCTTGACTTTTCAAATTTTCTGGACAGTATTATTAGGGGCCAACTAGTAATTACTGACTCAATTAAGCTTCTATTAAAAAAGGTTATGGTTCAATCTAAAATTACCTGATTTTCCACTGTGAGTTTTGGATTTTTTTTATAAATTTAGCAATCCACTTCCATATATGCTTTTCCAAGTGTAAGTTTTGGCAAGGTTTTTATATTATTCCCTTTTCTGTTTTCCTCAAGTAACCTGCCCATGAAATTTATATTCACTGTCACCTCCCTAGTATGGCTGGGGATATACTGTGAGGCATTGAATTTTTTTTTTATACCACCGTGAAGAATAATTTGTGTGAGTTTGGTTTTTTTTAAATCCCATGGCCTATTTACATTAACTGGTAAAGAAGAATTTTCTAACCTCAGATGATGGCAACGGCGGTTAAAATTCAGTATTAACTACCTGTGTAGTGTTACACCAAGAGGCACATCCGATACTGAGTTTCTGTCCCATTACATCCTTTATGCAAAAGTGACAGTTCTTGTTTAAGGACTACACAGTAAATATACAAAACAGGGAGAATGGGAAGCAGAACACCGGTAAAAAAAAAGATGAAAAGTGGGAGTCACTGTGAGTAAATATAGATGTCTGAAAAGTACAGATATTCCTTAATATATGTCATCAATACAGTAACGAAGTCTAAAAAGCATTCTTGTTTTTTTTTTATAGCACTTAGACTTCCAGAGCCATACAGCAGGTTAGCAGGAAAGCCAAGAGCAGATTCGAGGAACAGGAGTTACCTCATCTTCCTTAGAGATGTGTAACATAGACAGCTATTTCTGAACCTCCCTTTATATTCATTGTAGAGAAAGAGACCTTTTCAGAATTCAATCCAGCTGATGTATTTAAAATGTCTATTTTGGAGTTAGAGGAATTCTGTCTTAGACTTCATAGTCTGTAGAGACTGTATTTCTACTGATTCTACATGGAGACTGGGATGACTCAGATAAAGAGCAGACCTCTGCGTTTAGTCAGATGAATTCCACCCTAAATCTTTTGACTAAAGGAACAGTGCTTTTCTCTCTGGACCATGAAATCATTCTGAATAAGAAGATAAAGCAAATCTAAGTAACTGCTGTGCATTCCAGAATAAGTTTAAATAAACCTTTTCCTCTTCACTTATGCCAAATATGCCTGCTTTGAAATTCTGGAGATCCCTGACTCAATGGACTGTTTTGTGTACTCATCATCAATACTGTTCTGTATTCTAACGCCCTATTATCCCAGACAAGGCCCTGGATTTCTGAGTGGACCATCACACACGTACATTATTTACAGTCTCATGTTATCCTACTTGCATATAAACTACCCCAATAAACTGGTGCCTAGTAAAGGAGATCCCAAAATATTAGACATATGTATAGTTTCAGCTACTTCTTATAAAAATCCCTTCAACCAGAAAGGAACTCCAAGGATTCTAACTTGTAATCTGTATTTCCATTATATTTAATAACTCTTTATACAATCCATCTAGGTCAGTTTAAATGAATGCCTTGTTGCTACTTAGATGATTATGGGTTGCAATTCATTTAACGTGCCCAACGATTCATGTTTAATTTATTGAATTTAATGCAGTATCTGAGTGACCTGTGCATGTATAGTACTTTAAATGCATGCACACTGGCACACACAGCCCTCTGCAGTGTTTTGCTTAAGTAATCAGCTTATCAATGTGTTAGAGTTTGAGATATTGCGTGACTCTTTATGCCACTGTTTAATTTAATGCTGCTTGCAGTAATGAGTCTGTCTGGGTTGACTGGCTACTCTCAGGAGCTCTGTGGTGTTTATGCCAGCAGTAATGGTTCAAAATGTGTCCAGGTCTATGATTTGTTACCTGGGCATCTGGCATGAGCCACTGACTTGTGTTTGCATCTCATTGTATTTTTGTGTTCGGAAACTAATTAATGAGTGCCCTTTGTTTACAGCTGGAGGCATGAATCTTCCTTCAGTACCTGACAAGTCAAATTCAAATGGAATTTACAGGTAATAATATCTTTTGTAGAAATCATCTTCCTGTATGATAAGGATCTGTAGAGTATACCTGTATCATTTCCTGAGTCTTTTGTAGTGAAGTTTTTTATTAATGTGAGGAGTGTGGAGACTGCCTCAGGGAAATTCAAGCTCTCTTAAAATCCAGAAGTTCAGGTCATTACTGTTGTCAGACCTATATTTTTATGCTGCCTATTAGCCTATTGTGTGTTCTGTTTCTGATAAAAGACTGTGCTTTCAGTTCTCATCATGGTACTGAATCCTTGCAAGACATGGGCAATGAAATTATTGAGGAAAAATGCTGTTGGCCTGATGAAATCCACATTACCAGCAGTGTTTTTCACCTTAATCACATTCCTTCGTACCTTTAAACCACAGTACCCAAGCTCATGCTTGACATCTGTGATATCAAATAAGGGGAAATTCATACAACTGTCTGCATGGCCAAATTCTGCTTTTCACATTCACCAAATTCTGTAATTTTTTTTTTTGTTTGTTTTATGCATGTTCCTGGGGTTTAAGTCCTCATAGTAGGATAACTGAGAAGGAGGACCACTGCTTAATCACCTTTACTTCTGACTTCTGTGAAAGTACCTTAGAAAATTAGTTATCTGCGAACAACTAGTTCAGAAAATAGTCATCTGCGAGACTTTTTATGCTCCATCTGCTAAATATTTGGATTCTAAGCTGTGAAATATAGTTCAGAGCTTGGAAGAACTGTGTTGAAACAATAATATTATTTTAACCTGTGTTTTTCTTCATTCAAGATTAAACAAGCACAAGATGAGGAAAGAAGACAATTAACACAGCTTAGAGATATTTTAAAATCAGCACTCCAGGTTGATCAGAAAGAGGTGAGCATATAAGGTGGTTTAACTTTGGAATACCCATTTTAATTACTTCTAATGTAATGTATTTGAAATACAATTATTTCAGCTTTTATGAACCATCTAATTTCTTTTGTCTGTTCATCTTTGTTTTGATGCTGATATTGAATGTTTCTGACACAGGCAGGTTTTCTTAAAATTAATTCCCACTAAAAATATATGAGACTTATAGCAAAAATTTCTTTTTGTTACTAATATTGCAAAATACTTTAGATGGTGCACTGGGTAAACTAATGGACAGTGGTGTCTGTGTTGCTCCGACTGAGAATGGAAGAACTTTGGCAGTATCAAGGAGACACCATTAGTTCAATGTTATCTCACAGTAATATTCCAAACTATATAAAGATTATGCAAAGCTGAACTTCAAATCCCAAAACACCTCTTCTCCTCATCTGCAAAAATGGCCATTAAGGTTGCTATTCTGCTGCAAGATGCCAGTTTTTAAATGTGCAAGAGCTGGGTCAGTTCAGCAATGCAACTTTTTGGAGTTTCAGTTAGGATTACTGTCAGATTTAAAGAATTCTGGAGCAGTTTTGTTTGGCAAGCTCTGATCTGGAAGCAAGCATCTTTTGTATAATCTAACCCTAAATATTGGGTTTACTTTTGTTTCAGATTGCTAGTGCTTCCTCTTCATATAAATAAATGCTGGCCAGCTTCCTTTGGGTGGCTGCTGGGCCATAAGTAAGTGATGAATGAATCTCCTCCCCCCTTTTCAGATTCTCTTTCTGAGAGGGATCACAATGAAATAGTTTAGTCTGTAGAGCTCAGACTTCCTTGATCTTTTCCGGTCTTGCTTTCATCTTCCCATAAGGGTTATGGTGACTCCTAGCTATTATCAGTGGCCAGATGATGGTTGTTGAGCAACATAATCCAGTGAAACATGTTCCTGCCCATGGCCTGGGGGTTGGACTAGGTGATCTTTAAAGGTCTCTTCCAACCCAGACCATTCTGTTGTTTGAACAGTCTGAAATGCTCTTCACTTTGAGGTGCTGTTTGTTACCATGTGAAGTTTGTGACAATGACCAATGTATACAGTCCTGTACAGTTTGCAGGCACTTTCTTAGGTTCTGCCTGGCGTTTAAGGACTAAGTGGTGCATTTGCTAAAAAATTCCAAATTTGAGCTCTGTGGAGTGAGACACCAGTGATCCTAGTGGAAATGGTGACTACTTTGGATTCACCATCGATTGCCCACTCTCAGTAAGGAGTCTTTGCTGTTTAGGGTGTGTTAGCAGGCTCCCTATTTTATTCAGTTCTTTCTTCAAGAGAGATAATAGAATGTTTCTTTATGTTTAACTGTTTATCAGTGATAGTGATACTAAATGTATATGGAAGATATGGTGAGCACACATCTTTTCACAGACTGAAAAATGTAATAATACACATAAATGTATTACTTGTACTGTTCTTGTTGCATTTAAAAATACAGGTGGAAAAAGTGCTTTTTAAAAATTCATTATTTATTAATTCTGCAAATTTAGATGTAGATGCTTACCCGCAGAGCATAAGAAGTACTATAATGATTTTTAAAGTGTTCTGAAGACATCAGTTAATCAGTGGGATACCAAACAATCCTGGTATAATTTACTGTACGATCCACTAATATTATTCTTGTTGCACTGTAATTTCCTTTACTATAACTGATTTCTTTTTCCTTCCTGAAATGCATTTACATTTTGTGACCGAAGTCTAGGAGAGTAAGTGTTACTATGTTTTAATGAAAATAGTTGGCATGATTTCCGTTCAGATTTCAAGAAACTGGATTTTTCCTCTGAGCTTTTTTCTGTTGGTATGAAAAGACTGGTTCTTTTTTCCTCCTTTTCTATTTGTTGCATTACCAAAAAAAAAAGGTTGTTTTGGGGAAAGCAAATTTTAGTAAAACAAATTGGTGATTTCCTTTTCACTGTTTTTTGGAAATTAAATCCAGTTGCTTGATTTAATGTTCTTGCAAGATTTTGAAGAGATATATTTTTAATTAAAACGGTCTTAATGTACAAAATAATAGAATGTTCACAAATATTGTTTCTGTTGTCTTTAAAAAAAAAAGACACAAACCCTCATAGTGAACCTTTTTAGTTGTGCCTGTATACATAGTTTCTTCCTGCACAGAACTTCCTCCAACCTGGTTTGCATTGAAACTTCTTTTTGAAAACTTAGTGTGTGTACACCTCCATAATTTTTAAACTTTTATTTTTCAAACTGTAGAGCTTGACAAGTTTTAAGGTCAACTTTAGAGTCATATTGCCTTCATTTCTCCCTTTCTGTGTCCCCTCTGAAGGTAGCCTTACTGTAGTGTTTAGATTTACTTCTGCTTCTTCTACATGTTTGGTAGAACCTATAATCCATTTAGACCACTGCAAAATAGGATAAATTGTGTGTTTCTTGACAAACATGCTGGTAGCTGTGCTATAGGAGAGGCTGCCTGCAGGGGCTTCTGGCAGATACATCTGTTGGAGGCTCTGTGGGGCTGTAATAGATGAGGGATGGATCTCTGAAACGTCCTCTTGGCAATGATCTGCAAATGTAAGAGAAGCTCAGGCTCATGGAGAGCTGGAAGTGCTTTTTGGCAGCTTTATCCACAAGGATGATCCGGACAGTCTAAAATCCTGCTCCATGGGAGTTGTGGAATGGCTAGCCAAAATTTGCTGTGTGTAAGTTAAAGCACCTTCTATGGAAAGTTCTGTTGTGTTCAAATAGTGGGGCTGATAAATAGGTTTTCAGAATCCCTCTTATCAGTAGCCACAGACCGCCTTTACAGAATACTGTTTTCATATTTCTTTCATTTTTAGTTATGCTATTCAGCTTGATTTAGAAGTTGGTTGGTCTTTATAAGAGATCATTTCAAACCTCTTTATAGTCAGTGAAGTGATTCACACTATATTCACACTATAAACATGGTGCAGTGAAATGACTCACCTTTTTTTTTTTGTATGCCTATCTGCATTTCAAAGCTGATAAAGTGGACAAAGTTCAGTTTCTTAGGGTTGTGTACTTCAGTCTGTTCTGATCTTGTGATGTTCAAGAGAGATTTCCAATGACAGTACTCTGTGCTAGGTATGTCCTACATCCTGTGCTGGGTCCGTTTCCTCCCATAGGTAACGTACATTGTTCCTGCTCCTCCGATGAGGCCACTGGGTCTGACCCCATTATCTGTGATTTGTACCCATTATGTGCAATATGCAAACCAGAAATAAGGGAAGATCCTTTTGGGAGCCTGCATATGGAAAAGGAGTGCTGAAATTGCCTGGAAGGATGTTAATTGTGATGGTGATTTGTGGTATGGCATCCCGTCTATTAGGAGACAGATGAAAACCATGAACTTGCTTGTCAGAGAGGTGTAGAAAACCACCACCTTGCAATCATGTTGGACACTTGATTTGGGCACGACCTGAAACGGGGATTTAAAATTGAAAATCTCCTTGTCTTGTCCTTAACTCCCTTTCATGAAATAGTATTACATTTTATAAAGATACTGTCGTAATAATGAATGTGTGGAAATACACGTCAGCTACAGCAGCTTCCTTTCTGGTTGAAATCAGGCAGGAAGCTCCTGTTACTGGCTTGCCAGTTTGGCCAAACACAGCAGCTGAGTGTAAACAACAGCTAGGGAGGGGAGGTAGCCAAAATGCAGCAGAAAGTATTCCACAAAAAGTAGCAGCACAGTCTTAAGTAATGGGAATAGTGCCACAGGCAGGTGTTGGAAGTCATCTGGGATCTTTACATAATTGAGGATGTGGAGAACTGAAATTAATTTCCTGTAAGGCCTGTAATCTTCTTGGGAATGGAGTTCCCTTCACTGAGTAACAGGAGGCAGAGACCAAGGCGTTGGTAGGACACAATAGGCACTGTCAGATCAGATTTTCTTCAGAAGTCAGTAAATGTATGCATGCAGCCATTCTTAATCAGTGACAAGAACTCTTTTTAAATGTTGTGCTGTTTTTGTGTTGAGCAGCCAGAGTGCAAAAGCAAATAATTCTGTGTAAACAGGCCGGAGAGGAACAATAAACAGACTGTCAAAGCATCCCTTCAGATTTAAACCAAGCACGGACATTTAAGCGGTGGTTTTGTAGTGCCTTTAAAAGCCTCAGGTGAATGTTTGCAGCTATCTGATAGGGCTTCCTAGATCAGAAGCCTAGAGATGGGGAAGTGGGAACAGGTTTCTTCTGCTGAAAAGGAGCACCAAGGAGTCCTGCAGCCTGCCTTGAGCTCAGCTCATGGTTCTCAGGACCACCGAGTTCAAGCACTGTATATATTCGGCGTGAGCCTGAGATCCTGCAGCCTGGAGGTGCGGAGTCCCAAGTGCACTGAACAGGGGTGTAGGTCTGTCCCTACCATCATATTTTGGGCCTGTCAGGTGCTGCCACTGCTGTTGAGGAAGGTCCTGAACAGCTTTGGCTGTATTAGTAGCTTTGATAGCAGAATGTGGCACTTTCATTTAAGTGAACTGCTTCCTTTGTGGTTTTTTTCCTCGCTGCACTTCTGTTTTCTGCCACAGGTAACACATAAGAAGTGTATTGTGTCCATAGAGCAAAGATAGTGAAAAAGAAAACAATAAATATAAGTACTACTCATTGTAATTGTATGCATTGAAGAGTCCATCCCATCATGTTAATGCTGCTAATATAGCGTGACAAATACAATTCCTCATTGTCATGTTCTTATTTTGTAAGGAGTTGGAGTCTTGCAGCAGTGGGTCGTGCCTCCGAGCTGGGTAGTTTGGAGAGCAGTGAGAAGGTTTAGTTAATCCTGGTCGCTTCCGGTCCCACAATTCTACTTTGTTCAAAATATTTTGGTTTAAATTATTCTTCTTATGGAATTAACTTTTCAGTTTTCCTGTGTGCCTTCTGAACTATGTTTCCAGGAGGTCTCTTCTGCTTTTCAGAGAATAACTTGACTCAGTTGCCACAAGGAAAACCACTTCTTCAAACTTATGCATGTAATTTTTTACAATAGAGGAGTGCACTAGGAATTGCAGGTAATAATCTGCAGTGTTTATACACTGCAGTGTTTGCATGAGTTGAAAAGCCCACTGCTCAATTAATTTTTGGGTTAAAATCCCCATATATTAAGGTCAATAGTAAAGGTAAATAAAAGCAAGTAAGAGGGTTTTGCCAGGTGCTGATAATGGCTACTTCTCAAATGGTTTTTGTGCCCTCTGAAAAAAGAAATGGATCTTGTTCTCTCTCACAGAGGAGGAAATGTATGCTTCGTTTGGCCTGTAGGATTAGAGCAGGAAGGAAAGGCTCTGAAACTCATTAATAGGTGGGATGTTTTGGTTGAAAGTGTGGAATGCATTACAGATTCCTGTTCTGTATATTTCAGGATTCTCAGATTCGTCAGAGTACAACTTACAGTTTACATCAGCCTCAGGGAAACAAGGAGCATGGCACTGAACGAAATGGTAGTCTGTACAAGAAAAGTGATGGGTAAGTACTGCTGGATTCTACTGAAAAAAATGTTAGGTTCTAAGAGCTGAAGCAATGTAATGCTAAATATATTAAAAACTGAGTCACTTTTTTTTTTTCTTCCCCCCGCTTTAAACCAGAATCAGAAAAGTGTGGCAGAAAAGGAAGTGCTCAGTTAAAAATGGTTTTCTTACAATTTCCCATGGTACAGTAAGTATTTGTTTACAGTATTTTATGTACATGGTTGCTAATACAAAAAGGCAAACTATGCTGGTCTATATTTATAATTTGGAATTAGCTTGATGCAGTGTTTTGAATATGATGGATACATTTTTTAAGGTGGTCTTTCAGAAATATATCAAGATATACACAGTATCTAAAAATACAACTGTTTTAATACTCATGACTGTTGATGGGAAAAAAATTGGCTTTTTAAAATGACTCAGTTCATGTAAACTGTTCAAATTTTACGAGATTATCTAAAAATACAAATTATAACTTTATTTTTTTTGAAAGATATGGTTGGGCATCAAGCCATCTTTTAGATATGGGTTAAACAACATTGTATATTTACATGACAAACTGAATCTCTTCTCTCCTCCAGCTTCGCTTCTATGTGGCACTCTGTTAGGAAGGATGCTTTCCTGGGGAGTAGCTCTTGGGGAAAATCAACTCTGAAGGCAACTTCTACCAGAAGGATAAGAGAGAGTTAGAAGTCCCTCTTTCTTTGCTCACAATATTTTAAATGCGTTAATAAACTTCTAATATTTACACTTAAAGTTTTAAAACTTTATACTTTCATATTTCACAGCTTTTACACTTGGCTTTGAACTCAGCTGGTTTTGCTTTCCCATAACTTTTCTCTTTCTATATTGCTTTCTCAAAACTTTTAAGAAAGTTTCTGAAGGCAAAAATCAATCCAGTGACAGTATTTCCCATTCTTGGTCTAATAAACAGTCCTGTTTCTCGATCCTGTTATGAACTGTTCTGTTCTTCATCCTGTTATGCCTGTTGCTATGGCTACAAGTTGACCCTGGCAGCAAAAATGAATCAATCTCTCATTTGTCCATCTAACCACAAGCCGTTGCCTTCTGAATTGACAACCAGGAGTTAAGAAAGAGTACAAAACCAGGCCTGCAAAGTAGAGTCATTACTATGGCTTTGCAGTTGTCCACTAGTTTATCCCTGTTCTCTTTTGGGTGCATAGGAGTGTATCTTTGTCAGAGAAAAGTCTATTAGTGTTTCTATACTGGTGTCTCCGTGTGCTGTAAATGCGGTTGGCATTGGACATGCTGTGGTGGTACCGGCAGGAGCGTAGCTAGGGCAGCTCAGAGCTGGCAGAGGCTACAAAATCCACTTGTGGAGCAGAATTTTAAAACTTTCACATGCAAGTACAGTTACTGAGTCTATCGAGATGCTGCTGCTGTTCTCTTTTTATAAGCTGTCTACCAGATGGTCTAACATTTTTAGAAGCAGTAGGTTCCCACTGAAATCAGTGGAGCTGTAGATGGAATTCAGTTGCTAAGGTAGATACTTAAATGTGAGGTTAGATATATGGGTTTCACAGGTTTGGTCTTGATCTTCTTACATTACAGAATGAAAAGAGTACCTTTTTGTTTTAAAATACACTTCTAAAAAGTATTTTTACTTATTTGCTCACTTTTCTGTTATGTATTGATGGCAGTTTTGTGTCAAAAATTAACACTTGTTTCATAGACATTGAAATGGGTAGAAGCAATTTCTGTCTGTTAAGAATTTTCTGGACTGCTCTGAATGTCTTCTGAGACTTCTGAAGCCGCAACATTGATTTCCAATCTTTCTCAAGGTTGATATCTCCTGGTCTCTAAAATATGACGTGTCATTCTCTCTTCCCAGCCATCTCTCAGAAATGCAGTTGTCAGTTTTGTTTGCCTTATCAAATACAAATTTATAAATGTTTTTCCTTTAAAGGCTAAGTATTCTCCATGGAATTTTTTTCTTTGGTCATATGTAGCCTGTCTTTATGAGAGACTATTTTCCAGTTAGCTTCTAGAACAGCTGTCTTCAGGCACTTGCAGATGCTGTATTCTGACTTAAACTTGCCTGCCAAGTGCTCTCCTGACAGGGTTGGGGAGAATGTGGTTGGTTCTCTGTCAGTCACCCAGCTGTAACACTGAATACATATGTCTGCATCGACATAGGTGCAGAAGTTGCACTTCTAGATAACTAAAAGCTTCAAAGAAATCAGCATTCATAGAGCAACATGCAAGGTCACGGTTGGTGGAAAACCAGATACTGCTCCTTTGTGTAATTATTAGCAGCTGGAAGTTTTCTGACATCTACCTGACTGCAGTTCAACGCATGGGGATGAAAAAACAATGATAGAAGCAGATTGAACCATGTAAATAGGAATTCCCAAGTGGTTTCTGGATCAAGAACTCACAAGGGAAAAAAAACTTACATTTGATGAACCTCAGATTCCTCAACGTTGATTTGTGTTTAAAGGGCTTACGTGGAATTTGCTGGTTGTCTGTATAAAAGGAATACAAGAGACATGTTGTCAAGGAATCTTTTTTGTTATTCTTTCCTTACTGCTGGAAACTTTAATCTACTATTATGATTAACAGGACAATCTAAAGGTAGAAGCTTCATATTTCATAAGTTATAGAAAACTAGTTAGGTCTTGGATGTGCTTCAGATCCAAAGTCCTGAGGCAAGTGGATTCTTTCTTAACCTGAATTTACTTGCATTTTTACATAGAGCCTGTGAGAAAGGTGTGTACGAGTTGCCAGTGGCTTATCAAATACTTACATTTAGACTTTTGTTTGCTTTATTTTATATTTTCATTTTAGGCAGTTTCTGGACACTTCTTGGACAAACAGTTACATTAAAAATGTAAACACTGGAAACTTTAGTGCTACGGATATTGAGTGTATTTAAATATAATCAGAGAATGGGCCCAAGCTGGCATTTTCAAGATGTTCTCTCGTATGCTTCTGGTTACAAAGAACTCTTTTTGATAGGCCTAAATAATGAAAACTGTATGCACTTTTACTACTAAAAGGAATGTCTGGAATTTGAAAAGCTGTTTACTAGGCAGAGAATACAATGTGGTTGTCAATTAATTGTCAGCTTGCTGCCTCCTAAACCTCTCTTGGGTACAATTTATGTTACATTGCCCAGCAAGTGACCTGCAGGTTTCTTGTTTCAAAGCACGCATGACTTTGTTATGTCTGCTGCTTATGTTGGGCAAAGCATGAGCATGCTGTTTTTCAAGGACACCATGCTCCTCTCTTTTTTTTGTCTTTTTTTTTTTTCCCTAAACAGGAAAAAAAATAATTGTTTCCTTTCTGTTTTTCCATGGTTCTTATTTTTTTACTGGTCTTCAGAGGTAACGATGTTGTTATTCATTGTTTTATCAGATTGTTTCAAGGAAATCTGTATTCTTCAGGCTTGTTCTCCCTTCTTTTTTGAATGAAATGTTTTCATCAATAAATTTAGAAGAGGTTGAGAAGATCTGTGTTTCTTATAATTCATTGCAAGTTAATTGCATTATGTGGTTGTTCAGCTTCGTTTGATAATAGTTCTTTAGATTAAATCTTGTTTTAGCAATTTGATAGGTTAAATTGTTAGAACGCAACAATAAGTGTGGTAATGTGTTTGTGTTTCGCTATCTTTATTATAGTACTTTCCTAATGATTTAAACAAGTTACTATTTTTCAGATATTATTGTCTCGAGTTATTTCCTCTGTAGTTAAATCTCTCTGTTGCCTCTCTAGTTAAATCTTTCTGATTTAATTATTCTAAAGGAGTGAAACTAGTTATCCATCATAGCAAGTGCAAGGCATTCCTCGGGTCAAGGTTGCAAACAACATCTTTCTAGGTCCTGACCCAGGTCTGTAGGGCAGGCAGGTTAAGGGAAGTAGTGATAAATAAAGTGATTTTTTACCCCTCTCCCGTTTCAAAATTCTTGTGTCTATCCAGTTATCAGTGAAAAAAATATCCAAATATAGGAAAAGGTAGTTTACAAACCACAAACCTCAGAAGAAAACATAAATCAAAACCTGGGTATTTTAAAAATTAAAGTAACAGCCATATGTCAAGTCTTTTTGGACAGTGGGATGTTATCCTGTGTTTTTGGACTGCAGGGCTCAGTTAGTATCAATATACTAAAATGTGTATGCTTTGTCTTCAAATAGGCTAACCGACCTCCAGCAAAGCTCAATCTGTTAACCTGCCAAGTGAAAACAAACCCAGAGGAGAAAAAATGTTTTGACCTCATATCACGTAGGTTTGTTGTTCAGGTCTTTTTACTTGCAGCTAATAGCAGAGGGGTCTGCCTTATTTCTGTAGATGGGTCAATAACCCACTTAAACATTTCTGCAATTGTAGAATGCTTCCCTTTATAAAATGCCCTTCCTATGATGATTTACCATTTCACTTTTATTTTAGCATAATGCAACTAACTAAATCTGTTTCTTTGGAAAACCACTTGTTTTTAAAGCTTTCTTCTTCATTCTGTATCATTTTGTGCTGCTTTACAGTAGAGTAACAATATTTTTTCCTGTGTCATAACTCTATATATTGAAAATGTCATAGCTGATTATCTTGGGAAGATATGACTTTTGTACAAGATCAAAAGAAGCTTTTAAACCATGACAAAACTTCTTAAAATTTAAGCATAGTGGTTGCTATGTAACTGAAGAAAATATGGAAAACGTTTTTAGTTTTATTATCTCATAACAAAGGTGAGATAAAGAGTCCACATACTAAAAACCCCAAAACTGAATCATTTTGGGAACTGAATGGGATGATACAAAATCGTGTGGAAGAGTGTTTCATTTCTTTTCTCACTGGGACATTTTAGTATTATATTTATGGGGCTTGGGATTACTTCTCTTTTCCATTCTGTTTTGCCTCCT
>JAOXNH010000023.1:106063033-106091617 GCA_028566575.1 Bartramia longicauda
AAAATATAAGTGCCCGTTACTGGTTATACCCTGACCAGCAGAACAATGTAAAACATACGTGTCTCATCCTGGTTCAAGGACTGCGTGCTTGCAAAATCCGCCATTAAAGCTGATGCTGTGAACTTCATCCTTAACTTCATGTATAATCTGGATCATGTTAAAGAAGCGTAGAGAAATCTGTACGGGTCCTCTTTGTACAGTACGTTTGGTGTGTCTCATTGTTTAAATACCTTTATTAATCCATTAGCTTTCCTGGAATGTTAAATTTATGTAAAGTTCAATTCAAGAAAAATGACTATGTAGACTCATGCTGTTCTATGGTGCTGTAACTCGGCCTCCGTACAAGGAGGCAGGAGTGGGGAATGTTCTAGGCATCCGTGAGTGGCTTTGCCTTGGGGAGCACTGTGCAGAGGTCAGAATGGAAGACCCCATACACCAGTGGCTGTGTCCGAGATGGCAAATTGAATATCCGTGTAATATGAAAAGTCAGTTATTGGTCTCACAGGAACGGCTGCAGCATGAAATTCAAACTAAAATATGTTATGTGGGGGGCAGAAAACCTGAGAGCAATAGAACAGCATGGTACTGAGTTACTTCAAAAGGGGAGCATGAGACTGGGGGAAGTTTAGCAGCAGGTAAAACTTAACCAAGGTGGAATTCCTTTCATCTAACATTTCGCATGAAGTCTAAGCTTAATATCTAGAAACATTTTTTACTTGATGGAAAGGAATGTTTCCCCCACCAAACAAGAAAATTCACCCAAAGAGCTTGCACAGTCTGTTTAACTGTTAGATTCTATCTCTAAATTAGTAATGTAATCAGATAGATAAAAAGACTATTTTACCCTTTGATATTATTTTAACCATGGCAAACCATACTGTTTTACCCTCTGTTTGCCCTTGATGAAATGACACTTTTCAAAGAGCGTAATTTTAATTTCATTCCCAGCCTCAGACTTCTTGGCACCGGCGTAGTGCAACTCACGCCAAGAAAGCATGCTGCCTGACTTAGATTATTAATTCCTATTCTTTAGTCCAGCAATGTATTAGCCAATTGTTTTATATTCTTAGTTAAAAGGTATAATAGTATCATTGATCTTAGCTTCTTGTTGATTGCTGATGTTGTTGATGTTATGCGTATGGTATATTATTACTCCTTTATCCTCTTAGCTTGAGGCTGTTCTCCAAGTCTTCTGAGCCCTTTATGCTTTTCCCTGCAACCTAGTATTTATCCATACCTTACCCTATTTCATCTTTTCTTAATATGATGCTCATGTTCTGAGTATGGAGAAGTGGCATGATATGTGCAAAATATTGGCTTTATGAAGAAAACTTGTAGTATGTTTCTATGGGAAATGGGGATGCAGCTCCTCAGCCTAAGAATGGAGCTGTTTAGGTGTGGCCCCAAAGAAGTCATACTTTGTAACTGTTTCATGACTAGTTATTATAGCTTCTTGTTTGGGTTAAATTCAGAATTACAGTTTTGTGTCAATTCCAAGTCAAAACTGCTGTTTTACTTTGAGTCAGCCATTTTCTTGCAGTACCTGAGAAGATTGCAGCTATCAGTCAGGGATTACAGAAGGTAGCAAGACTTGCCTTCTGTCATTTTACTGAGAAATTTCTGCTTTTTCAATTGTTGACATATTTTAAAGTAATGACTGGAGACAAATTTTACTTGGGTAAAGTGTTAGTTGGACTCTACCCAAGAACTTCTGTGTAATTTTTTACACCAGACTCTGATTTCTGCTCTGGCATTCCAGCAGGATGGCAGTGGTTCCTGTTGCTGAGTACAGTGGTCTGGCTGCACCATTTTTAAAAGCACGGGTGTGAATATTAACACTTTGTGCTTAGGGTAAGCAATAATAATAATACAGTATTTTCCTCTCTTTTTAGTTCAGCCTTCAGTTCTTGGCAGTGGTATTCAGACAATTTCTTCATCTAATGCAATGTGGAAGACAAATTCTTTAGGAGTGGAAAGTATAAGCAGGCAGAGGTCTTCATCAGATCCACCAGCTATTCATCCCCCTGTGCCGCCATTGCGTGTAACATCTACAAGTATGTTTCCACTTTCCCCTGTTTTCCCTTCTGCTGTATCTAATCATAGTTGGCTTATTTTTCCATTTTCACAACTCATACTTCCTCTTTTGGTGACTGTAGCTTTGGCCTATCGTTCCCATCCAGTAACTTCGTATGAACTGTCTTCTCTGTGAGGACTGTACGGCGTAGCGCAGGGTCAACAGGAAATACTATCTATTACCAGAGCTAAAGAGCTCTTTACTTTTATATGTAGTTTCAATGCTGCATTTCTCACCAGTTGTAAAGATGGGTGTTACATGTAGGCCTGGGGCTATGTCTCCACATTGTGTTTGATTCTTGCAGACCACAGGAATGCAAAAAGATGTTCTAATGCATTGCCAGCTGCTGTTTTGGTGGTTTCAATAGAAATTTTAATTAATTCCTGAATCTAATATGAATTTAGATGTTAATTTTAATAGGATTTTAAGAAAAGGCATTTCTCTAAATAAAATTTCTCAGATATTATTTACTCAGTTACTTTCCAAAAAACACAAGCTGAAGGCCTTGATTGAGCAAACAAATCAGCACTTTATTAAATATATTCTGATCTACTATTTTCAAGAATATGAATGACTTTGATAGGAATTTTCTTTGCTTGTACTTTAATACTTGAATGGATTGAAGAACTTGTGAGCTCTCTGACCTTGACTTAGTGAAACAAAAGGTAACCCTCTTTCCAAAGATGTCATCCATCCAATGGAAGGATTGCTTTCTGTTTAAGTTATTGATTACATTTTTCTTGCATGGGGTTAACTCCTGTAACAGCAAAGCCTGTGGATGAGAACCCAAGAAACAAAATAGTAAATAGAAATTTAATTCCATTTCACTGTCTAACTTTCTTCTCTAGATGTGCTTTCTCCAGCACCACCACCCCCAGTGGCAAAGACAGCCAGCATCATAGAAGCTTTGAACCAGCAATCTAAACAGCAACCAGCTCCTCCACAAACTAAGCCAACCCCACCACCACTGCCCCCACAGCCTCCTAGTAGAATCTCTCAAAGAAAGCCTATTCCTGGGTAACTAATGTCATTTCAGTTTTTAATGTAATTTGTAATTACTAGTAACTTTTCCATTTTATGGTATGTAACATGCGAGTCAATTTTAAAGCATGCCTGCTTTCGCCAGTGGTGTGTTCTAGAGCATGTGAACGAACAGAAGGCAGACACTAAGGGAGCATTACAGGGTTCCCACAGTGAAAACAAGACAGGCTAGTGATTTAAGATTGTGTGACTTCCAGAATATCTACAGAATGCTTTGTGGTGATGGAAATAAGAAGCCACAAAGAATAATCCACTTCTGATTCTCATATAATAACAAAGAAGAGATAATGGGATCTTAGGTCTGATTGTGCCGTTTGCTGTTCACATGCTTTGCGTAGGTTCAGTTCCATTCAATATTTCCATTCATGGCAGGAGTAGAGAGACCTGGAACAGAAAATATAATTTTTAAATTTGCAGGAAACAAAATTATGAGGGACAAGTGTACTGGAAAACAGGATTATATCTAAAGCAGCCTTGAGAAACTGGAGCAGTAGTCAAGGGAGAAGAAGGATGTCCTTCAGTAAGCAAGACTTAGTACTTAAGAAAAATTAACTACAAAAACGAAGCATGGAGAACAGCAGAGTATGGTTAAGCAAAAATCCTTCAGAGAAGGATCTGCAAGGACATAGTGAATCATACATGAAAGTAAGTCAGACGACTCATGCTGTTATGGAAGAGTCAAAGAGAAATAGCATCGTTTGATTATAGCCTGCAAATTACACGAATTAATCCTTCCAATTGACTCAACATCAGTAATGCCTCAGCTGGACTCCTGTGTTCAGTTTTGGATATTGCAGTAAAATAAAGATACAAAATAGTGAGGCAGAAACCAGGGGAGATCAATTAGGTAATGAGAAGTCTAGAAAATATGACCTGTGAAAAAAGTTTGGAAGAAATAAGGCTCTCTTATATTTTTTTAAAAAGGAACTGTAGCATAGATACATGTCTTCGGATATATACAAAGTGCTGTGTTATGCCATTTCTTTTTACATCTCATGGTGGATCTAAAAAAGACTTGTCTTTAAGTTATGGCAAGAATAATTCAGTTAGACACTAGGGAAAGCTTTCCAAAAGTAAGCATAGGGATACATCGTAGTAACTTGTCTGGGAAATTTTTGGACTCTGACACTGAAAGTTTGGCAGAGAACAGCCTGTACAAGCTCAGGTAGTTATAAGATATGGGGACATGTATGTGTGTATGTGAAATAAATAATACACGTGGTTGATCCTTTGTGAATGAGAAAGGTAAGCAACCTTTGAGGTCCCTTTTTAGTCCTTGGATTGCATACACTACAGAAAGAAAGAAAAAGGGAGAAACAACTTGCTGAAGCTTGTTATAATGTACAGACTAATATGAATACATAATTTTCATGACGAATTTTAAAACAGCAGTGAAAGGAACTTCAGAACTTACGAAAATCGGATCTGCTCTCCACAAATTGCCATAATTGAAGCTGTATTATTATTTTGCCTTACATTTTTAAATTAAGTGCAACTTATGATCGGTGTAATCAAAAATACAGAAGCAAAGTACTATTTCTAGAAGCAAAATAGCTGTCACTGGAATATACTAAAGACATTATAAGAATTTTATAATTTGTAAAATACTCTGTATTGTTGTGATTCAAGTTCTTGTTTGCTTCTTAAATGGGTGAATTTCTAACTTTCTGCACAGGACCGAGAAGTCATCTGGCTTAACTAATAAAGGGCAGTCCAGAGGACTTGGGTCTCTACAACAAACTGGTAATTATGGTTTAGAGATTTATTTGATTATAATTAAGCTATCATTATGACAGTCTAAGGAGTAGTGTTGGTTTTTTCTTATTTACCTTACACATTTAAATACAGTCATTACCAGCATTCTTATTGTGTCTTTTCTTGAGTGAGGCCCTGATCCCTCAAGCTTTTCTGCATGAACAGAGTTATGGGCCAATTAATGTAAATAATGGGACCATGTAATAAGGAATAGAATCACAGAGGGGTTGAGATTGGGAGGGACCTCTGGAGGTCATTTGGACCAACCTCTCTGCTCAAGCATGGCCACCCAGAACCAGTTGCCCAGGACTATGTCCAGATGGCTTTTGAGCGTCTCCAAGGATGGAGACTCCATAGCCTCCCTGAGCAACCTGTGCCAGTGCTTGGTCACCCCCACAGTAACAAAGTGTTTCCTGATTTTCACGTGGCACCTCTTGTGTTTCAGTTTGTGCCCATTGCCTCTGGTCCTGCTTTCTAGCTTGATGGNNNNCTTAAGTATTCATCATCAGGGCGCTGACCTGATCCTCTTCCACCAAGGCCTCTTCCTTGCTCCAGCCTTCCCCCCTGGTCTCTGGGACCTGGGATTCCTGAAGACAGGTCTTGCTAGTGAAGACAGAGGCAAAGGCGGCATTCGGTGCCTTAGCCTTTTCCATGCCCTGTGTAACCAGATCCCCCATCTCGTTGAGCAATGGGCCCACGTTTTCTCTAATTTTCCTTTTGTTACCTCTATATTTACAGAAGCTCTTCTTGTTATCTTTGATATCCCTTGCCAGATTCCATTCCAGTTGAGATTTAGCTGTCCTATCCTCACCTAAACCCCACTCAAACAAAGGATGCATTATGAAAACGTTAGTTAGTTTACTCCCTTGTTTGCATGTGTCATAAACAAGGTAATAGATACATGCTTTAGAGTAGAAAAATGTGCTTCTAGTTTGAAAATCTAAAACTCCTATAGTGTCACTTTAATCAAATTGCAAATTGATATTGCAAGTTCATTATTCAGAATTCATTATTGATTCTGCTCTTTTCATTGTTCAAAGTAACTATTATTTTGGGACATCATAATAATGTCATCTCAATAAAATATCCAAAGTAAAGTTTGTGTGGATTCATGTTGGTTGTAGTGGAATTTCTCCTACCCAGTTTCCCCTTCCACTGTATGTATTATGTTCATTGGTTCTTACTGTGATTTTTTTTTTTATTTCCCCTTGATATACCCAGGGGAATTTGCTAATGACTGTCTGCCATCTGCATCAGGAGTCTCCTATGAAGGATACAGCATCTTGATAATGATGGTCTTTACTAGGAAAGAAAGGTTCTAAAAGCACAAACTCTGTAGTGAACGAATGGGGGAAATGGGATGTTTCGTTCTGCTCTCATCTATTTTATAGGCTTTTTTATCTTTTAGCATATTGAAGGTCTTAGGTAATTGTCTTTGGGAAAAGAGGCCTTTTTCTTTAAGGAAAAGGATAGAAAAAATCTGTTCGATTAGTTAGCAAGAACCATTAAAAATTAAATACTCATGGGATATAAAATTATTTGTATCCTTTAAAGAATAATTAATTTGGTTTCAATTTGTATCATCGCTCTTACTTTTTTTTTAAAGCATGCCTAAAATGTACTTGTTTTACTTACCTTAGCAGCAGGAGAGTCGTCTTCTGTATGCGAAATTCCAGTAACACAAACTGGTTCTACAACAAATACTTTGGCACAGATCCAGCCACCAGCACCAATGCCAAGGAAATCACAAATAGTAAGTAGACAGTCTGGGGTTTGATTTTATTAAATCTTCCGCTGTCTGTCAAACACACTATTGACATAATAGTGTATCCTGTTATGGAGAAAGTGTGAGAATTATGAAAAATACAAAGCCTGTATCCTGTGTTAAATATGTGCGTGACTTGTACTAATTATTTATGAAAACTTTGCTTTTCTTGCATTTCCTATTTTAAATTTCAAAAAACCCAAACAAAACCCAAAGAGAAACCCAAGAAAGGAAGTATGGATTCTTTGCTTGTGTCCAAGCGTGACCGACACAATCCATAGAGTGTATAGTTTGACTCCCTGAAGGTAGGTGAGCTTGATGAGTCAATTACTTGTAGATCATATGTAACTTCATTCTTAAACTTCAGTGAAGTAAGTAATAAGGGAGCTTTTGTGATTTCTTTTATAATGGAAGTAGAGGTATTTATTCATAGTTGTTCACATTGATAGATCAAATGGCTCCAGACAAGACTGGTAAGAGCCAAGCTCAAAACAAAATAAATTGGTTCTTTGTGCAGTTGGTGCTCTTTATATCTCTGTCGTGCTTTCACTGTGTGACAGGAGGGAAATCTCTTGGTAAATACACAGAAACTTGAGACATCCCCAATCAGAAGATGGTTGAAGGGTGAAGGGGAAGGCTGGAAGTATTGTATATTCTTCTCCACCCTCCCCCAGCCTTACAGTGACTGTTAAAAGAAATACTGGATTTAGATGGGCTCGTGATCCAATTGCATGGCCATTTTATACTCTTATTTATTCTTTATAGTCTAGGACCATGAATGGTAACATACATATTAGTGTCAATACCTGTATTCTTATGCTGGCGGAGGTAAAGGGATGTGTTTGAGCTGTTACATTTCAGGTAGGTCTTTAGTCCTTGCTCCAATTTCATCTTGCTCTCTCGTGTGATAGACATAAAACATCCATATGCTTGATTATGATAGTATTTCCCTGCAGCAAGCAAATCACAATATAGAGAGCCATACTTTCCAAGATACTGTGAGTAGGTCTATGCTGTTTCGTGCTTTATGTTCTATAGGAGGAGCGTGGTTCAGTAGGTAAATACTAAACTGAGAGGCAGGAGTTGTGCTGTTCCTGGCTCTGCAATTCTCTTACTAATGGGCTGTAGTGAAAAGACCTGCCCTCTTCGACTGTTACCTCTCTCCCTTCATCCATTTTTCCTTAACCTTGTCTACTGAAATAGTAACTCTCCAGGACAGAGGGCCATGTGTTTGTGTGCATGGCCCCGCACATTTGAGGTGACCTCTTAGGGTTCCTATTAGCTCTTATTTGATGATGCTGAAAAGCCACAGAGACATCTGGAGTTCATATTGCATTAGTTGGGAGTATAAAATCTGCTTTTTTTGCCTCCCCCGCTCTTGTTCAGCCAACTTACTGTCTGTCTTGCATCAAAATAACTTCCATGGTTTTAGGCCACAATAAAATTAAATGGTCTGATGAATGTAAAATGGAATATCTGTCCCTTTTACTTACATGCACCAAGGGAGTTGCCATATTAACTTTGTGAAGCTGTTGGACACCGATCACAATTTCTGTTGTGTGTTCTGCAATTCAGCTGTGAGCACTGGCTGCATCCTTTTAACTTATCCATTGATTCTGAAAGTTTCTTACCCAGCTTTCTGTATAAATTAAAGTTGTAGTAACTTTCTATCTGCTTCTCTCCTTTTTCATTTTATGGGACAAATTGCTTTCTAGGAACAGTCCGTGTCTCCGCTGTTTAATATTAATTGCACGTAATCTGAAGAACAGATCTGACTCTCCAGATGTCTCTAGGGCTTCAGTAGGGTGAATTTTGTGAGACTGAGAAAATCGGCTGATTTTCTTCTCTCATAGGAGAGAGAAGTAAGGGAAACCTGGCTCAGGAGTGCGTGCTAGTTAAGGTGATTTAGCAAAATCAATCTAGCTAAAGCATCTTAGCTGAGATTTAGTCAAGGGCCTCTCAGCTAAAGAGCTTTAGCTAGATCAGTCTAGCTAAAGAACTTTGGCTAAATCGTTCCATTTAGCCTTATACTCCAGCCTTTTTTGCTGAGTCTTTACCCTGCCAGAGAATCCAGAGGCCAGCGCAGGTTTAGGAAACGGTTGCAGAAGTGCTCATTGAGTAAAGTAAAAAAAAAAAAAAAAAAAGAGGTGTAGTTGTACATGTACTTGTAGCCAGTGGCTTATCTCCCGTACAGTGCATTTGCCCAGTAGCCTATTTTTTTCAGATGGAAATTCCTGATTTATCTTTTTTTTTTTCCCCAATGTATATTTTAGATTTTTGAAACCATATTGTAGATACATGGGAAACTTTCATGGAATATTTTAGCCTCCTGGGAATGGGATCTATTTTCACTTCCTTGCCTTCTAAAGAACAAGAAATACCTGTAATTACTGCACTTTGAAGTCAGTAATTCCTGTCTCTGATGTGAAGCTTTTGACCTTAGAGGTGGTTGTGTTTCACACCGTGACCTGAGTGAGCATCTGGCAGAGTCGCTGTGACGCAGTGCCAGGCCCCCGGCTCCCAGGGGTGTGCCCACAGACAGGGCCCCGGGGTACCCCGCTCTGGGAAGGTCGGAGGGGTTTTATACTAAAATGCAAATGGATGCTTACAGAGGAGCATAATGATGATGGACCTCCCTCCTTCCACATCTGCATCCCCTTTCTTCTGCATGGTGCTCAGCTCTAAGGAAACGGCACATGGAGAGGCTGTTGGGCAGCAGAGGAGGGTGTTTGGCTGGTGGAGGGAAGCAGATTTATGAATGGAGTCTCTTCTCCCCTTACAAGCATCTTGTTCCATGGCTGACCTAATCAGAGACTGGGGTCAGTCCCTAGGGGGCACCAGGATGATGATGAGAGCTTCTTTTCCTTATCCCATCTGGAGCCTCTGTCCCAAACACCCACTGCATTAACAGACATCTCTTGACCTAAATGGCACTTACAGCTCTGCTCTGGCACCTTAGGGTAGAAAGGAGAGAGATTTTGCTGGCTATGGCTGGGCAAACTGGGGAGAAGGGTGGATTCGAGGTAGAAAGCTTATGCTCTGCCTCCAGGTCCTGTGCCTCTCCACTCCTTGCATGGAAACACAATGCAGGTAGCATTGGATTTGGCCTGCAAGAGAGTGTGAGAAAGCTGAAAATAAATCCAGCAGGAGGTGGGGTTGCACTGGGAGAGGTGTGAGATTAGAATGGTGGATACTGGGATACCAGGGCAAAATGATTTCGGCATCACTTCAAACGGAACACAACTAGGATTGGAGTCCCACTCAGTATCGGAATATTGCAGCTTCCTTACTGAACTTCCCTGTTGGAAGAGCTGACACACCGCTGCTGTGGCTTGCAGGCCTCAGAGCACTGCGGAGAGGCAGAGGAGGTTTCGGGGGTTTGTGCACTGCTGAAATGGGTTTAGCAGATGGAGAAGGGGCGCGTTGGCAGGTGGCTCAGGCCTCTTTCTGATAGTGCTGCTGCTGTTGCACTTGCTGCGTGGCACTTGATCTTGATCACCCCGTCTTCCGAATAAAATCAAACTCGCTGCAGTGTTGTAGGGCTCTGAAGACAAGTCTGGATGAGCCAAAATGGCAGATTGCTACGGGAAGCCAGGCCCCCACTGGTGGTGCAGTGGTTGCAAAAGGCTTTGGATGCTGCCAAATTTAGGCTGAAGCATGAGCACCCAGCATAAAAGATGTAGCTGAACTCTAACCTATGAAAAATAATGGTTGGAAGCAGTTCTGAAGCTTTTTTTAGATCAAGTCCAAGTCTATTCTGTCTCTTCCATGCTGTTATTAACATTTGCTTATTTTTATATTTCAGTCAAAAACTAAACCCAAGAGAGTAAAAGCAATTTACAACTGTGTAGCAGATAACCCAGATGAGCTCACTTTTTCAGAGGGAGATATTATTGTGGTTGACGGTGAAGAAGATCAGGAGTGGTGGGTGAGTATTTTGTGTTTTCCATCAACATACTTTGAAAGAAATAAATGAGATCTAGAGGCTGACAACTGCCTTCAGAAGATCCCTTGTTGCATTTCTAAATAACAAGAAAAGTTTCATCTCTACTGTTTACACTCCAGAGCCTCAGCAACCAAAGCAAAGTCTTGGGAAATTCTTAGGCATTAAAACATTTTCCCTACGCTGTTAGCTAGAGAAGAATAGAACTTCAGAGTGCATCTAAATTGACAATAATGCTGTATAAACACAAACAGATTCATGTAAAAACCAGAAGTGTTGAAGCTTGATCCATCCTTGAACTTTTCAGTGATTGTTAGGAGGGGGAAGCAGAAGCAGTTCAGCAGAGGCAGAATACGGGCTGCCAGGCAGTGCAGAATGCACTGAAATGCTGTAGCAGCAGCACTGCGTCAGGAGGTGTTACTTTCAAAGAACTGTATAAAACAGAATTTTTTAAAAAAAAAGTCTGTAGCTGAATAACAAATTTACCTTGTAGGAGTGAATTTTCTGATAATATTTCCTGTTCACAAAGGAACCAGAACAGCGCTGCAGGGAAGATGTAGGGAGAGGCTTGTGGGACTACAGGCGGGAGGTCGCTTGTGTTCATTGTGGTGGTACCAAAGTGCCCTTTTGAGATTAACTTGAGAAATACCTGGACTCTTTCAGATTGGCCATATTGACGGAGATCCCAGTCGGAAAGGAGCTTTTCCTGTATCATTTGTGCACTTTATTGTTGATTAAATGGCTACTGATAAGTGGAGACATTTCTCATTTCCAGCGGTCACAGAAATAAGTTTTGCTCTATTTCATTTCATCTACCTATCTGCAGACACCTTGCCAGAGCACTGCCCGAGTCCTAGGTACTGTAGCTTACTTTTTTATTGCCATCATTCTGATTTTGGGACTTTTAAAACTTTTTTTCTATGTGAAAACTTCTCATGAGCAGTTTACACTTTTTTTTTAAAAAAAAAAAAAAACAAACAAAAAACAAAAACAACTCTTCCTGTATTTTTCAAGGTGAACTGAAAAGCTTTAACGATCAAAATCCATGTAAGTGTGTGAACATCACAACACGATGAACGTTCTTTTCAATCAATTCACTGTAACCCTGTTCTCCCTTTTGTAACACGGCGATACCACGGTTCGGTGTTGCTTCCCCAGCCCAAGGAACCGTGTGCCTCTAACAGGGCAGTGAATTTATTCTGTTCTCGACACCATTGGAAGTGTTGGAACCAAAACACACGCAAGCTGCT
Source organism: Bartramia longicauda (assembly GCA_028566575.1). Classification (NCBI taxonomy): domain Eukaryota; kingdom Metazoa; phylum Chordata; class Aves; order Charadriiformes; family Scolopacidae; genus Bartramia; species Bartramia longicauda. Next base: position 106,074,862 of record JAOXNH010000023.1, read on the forward strand.
GCATAGTTCTAAATCAGACTTGGCCAGCATCTTGCCATTCTGGCTGTCATCCAGAGTGTCAACTATTGCTAGAGGAACAATTCTATTCGGGTGTCTTTGGCCAGGTAAAAGTGAGAAAGTATTTCAGTTTACCACAGAAGAAACTTCTTTCTTTCAGAATGGATGTAGATATTTGCTTAAAGTTATCTGAAATCTGTGTTAGTCGTTGAACTTCCTAGTTCTACTTTTGTGAGCTTGAGACTGTTTCATTTTTCTATGCTGCACGTGTGTAGGACCTGTTTTTTGAATGTTCTTTATGTATGTTACATCCATTTCGGTCATTTAATGTGACTACTGCTGGTTAATTAAACTATGGCAATATTAACGAGTTACTACATTAACTCGAGGATATGAAAACTGCACTTCCTGAAATGTACTTAACTATGATGATGGATTGCAGAGCATTTCTTACACGCCTCTCATTCTAGTGTTTAGACTTTGGTTTTAAATTTCTTGAATTTTCTTAAACCATCCAGCAACGTGTTCACAGAGAGAACATATTTGGTGGAACACTTAGATAATTATCCTCGGTCCATAAGGTATCCCACACCTCACAAGTACACACTACGTTAGGTTCTGGTTTATAAAATTTGTGTGCCACTACCTTGCAAACAATGCTGGTTTGCTGCCTCACTCTGTATTTATATGATAGACCCACGTATATGGTAGCTACACTGTTGTTAAGGTTGTTTTACTAATTTGTGAACAAAGGCTAGGCCACGGGTGGTTCCCAGTTGGTTGATGGAATGCGAAACACCAGCGCAACACCTGACGTCCTTTCGGCGTTTGGACGTTGTGAAATTGTACCGGTTATGCTGCAGGAAAACACCTGGTGGCATAGGATGAGAAAAATCAACGTCTAGGTCACATTGGCTTTGATCACGTTTCGTGACTATCGTATCTCTAGATTTATCGAGAGAACTTTGAGTTTCTGACAAAGGGGGTTTAAATTGGCCCGTTTCACATTGAACGTAATGGGAAAACAGGCCACTGCCAGATGGGCTTTGTTTGGAGGAAAGGCAGGCTCCGTTAGTGCTGGAAGAGCAGCACTGACCCTGCCTGGCCCGGCCCCCCCCACGGTACAGCGGGCCAGCTGCCTCTCTCTCCGGCCTCTGGGTACAGCCCAGGACAGGCCTAACCTTCCTTCCCTAGATGCTGTTGCTGCAGGAAAAACGGGGAACAAACTGGAACGTTTTGAGATATTGTTGTTGCAAGTTGAAGCAAATTAGTCCGTATTTTCAAAGTTCCCAGTAAAAACTCCTAGAGTACTAGTTTAGCACTACAGGTTTATTCACTTACTGATACGTTCAGTTTGCAACACTATTTTGTATGTTTCTATCCCTGATAGAGTCTAGAGAGTAAATGGGCATATTATTTTGCACAGATCTCCTAATGTACAGTATTTTTAACACAGAATCTTATAGTGTATGTAACAACTCGTAAAGTTAAAATGATGATGCAAATTTTCCTTGAGTTCTGCTAGAAGAGGAATCCGCTTCCCAATGTCACAACCTCGTTCACTGGTTACTTAAAAACTAGGAAACTTGTAGAATAGAACTTAGTAGCACTAACAGTGCAGACACGTACCATCTCGAGGACCAACCAAGAGCAGCTAAGCAAAATTTATCCCTAGATTTTCCACGTTTCTCAAAAGTTTCCTCCTCTGCCAGAGGAAAAAGAAATTCTAGAGCCTGTAGATATCTATTTATAATATAAAATTAATAATTTTAAGTCCAAACTTTTGGCGTATTTCATACAACTTTTCAAATCTGATTAAAACATTGATTAAAAAAAGCCCCTGTTAATAGGCAGACTATTAGGTTGCTGTGTTAACTGTTTAAAGGAGCAAGTGACACTTAAAATGCAGCTTAGAATGCTATGAGATGTATAATATTCAATTCAGTTGTTTTTATTTTGTTTAGTTGCAGAGCAACTGTATATATTGTATAACCTAAAATCAACTCTTATTTTCAATGTCCTGGATGCAGTGATTTATAATTAGAGCATGATTAATAAATTTTACTCTTGTTAACCAGTCAAACGTCTGGAACAAAAATAAAACTACTTTTAAAATCACTTTGGCTCCTCCTCTTCTGTTACTCTGCTTGGGCAACGTTCTTCTTTTCAATGTGTGCAACGAGAAATAGAAACAAGTAGCACTTGAGCAAAAAAATGTCCATTTTGTGGCTTTTTAGTTGAACGTAGAAACTGTGTAGAGAGCACACCTGAGAGTAAACTGGAGGCACAAAGCACCAAATGCCTACCCCTGCAATTAACACCTTGCTACTGTTTTGGTCTACGTTAAGCAGAACTGAAGTCTACATTAACAAATTGTTTTTCAGACAGAGATATAAGCAAGTGTCAGTTTTATTTTACATTTCTACAATATTGACATTAACATACAAAACACGTTTTTAGGAAAAAAAATTCATGTTAAATATAAAATTCTGTATTGTCCTGGAAAACTGAAGATGGAATAATTTCTTCAAGTCATGTTTGGGGAATGAGGAAGTACCATGTGCAAGGCTGCGTGGCTCTTCTTGGCACAGCCAGTCTTCTCTGAGTTTGGGTGTAGCTACAGTCAGTCCGTGGTGTCACAAAGGAGCCCGGTTTCCTCCTCACACAAATGTCTCCTGTACTACACGCTCCTGAAGGAAATCAGGACTTCTCCGACATTAAAACTGAATCAAAGGCTGTAGATAACACTTTGCAAATAGCTTGTGCTTGTTCCTTAAAAAAAAAACAAAAAAAACAAAAAAATGAAAACAAACCCAAACACACAAATTAACTCTTTCTGCAGGACTTCTAAACCGTCTCAAAACTCACTTAAAGCAGAATGTGACCTTTATCATTCTTTTGGCAGAGACATGCAAAATGGAGGAGCACAAGTGAGATTTAATTTGATTTCTGTGGTCTGCAATGAGTGTGGGAAGCTGCTTTCAATAAGCTCTTTTGAGAGGAGTCAGAGTTGTTAGCTTTCACCGCAGCAGGACACCAGCACCCAGACAGTCACTTCAGGTGTTCCCCCTCTGCTGCTAAGGGGCTGTGTCACATCCTAGCACCTTAACAAGGACTCCTCTGCTCTGAAGAAGAGATGGCTTCCCTTGCTTGTGAATATGAATGCATGCTCTGCTACCAGACTCCTTGCTCAAGCCCTCCCTGCTCTCTCTCATCTTCAGGAGGTTTTTGTCTTTAAAAATACAGAAGATTGTCCTTGGCAGCTACGATAACACTCCTGAGATTGCAAAGAGCTTCTCTCAGGCACGTACCTTCACCAGCAGTTTTGGGGAATGTAGATATTTCTCCTCAAAGCTGATCAAATGTACTCAGCAGGGCTTTTCTCCCCTCCTCAGCCAGGGCATATTTACACTCTTTAATTAAGCAATTCCCCTTCTGGCAAAAAGGCTTCACAGGGGCCTTGGGTTTTAGAATCTCCCTTTACAATGGAAATACTGTAAACATAAACTCTTACCAAACTATTGCACTGATATACCCAGAGGCTGCATTCTTCAGAGGCTGCATCTGTTGTCTTCAAAGCCAGTAAACTTTTTCCTGCTCCCAGACCATCATCATAGCAGACCATCCGTACAATTAAATAGAGAGCATGCCTATGTAACACGTCCTGAAACCGGGTGGCAAACAAACGTTACTCTGGAACAGCGCAACAGCTATTGCAGTTTCCCACCTCTCTTGATTCTCTCTCTCTCTCACAAAAGAATACTTCAGGTTTATTTACAGGAGAAAAGTATTCCTCGGTAAAATTAGCGTTTTTTAGTTGAGAGTTTAGTTAAGATTCAAAAAGAGTACGTGGAGGTTTAACACAACGTTAGCTTTTATTTTTGCTTCTATTTCAGAATTGCATTCACCTGTGGGCAACGCTCCTGGCCGTACCAGGAAAGCCCACCTTTGGTTCCCACCGTTCTCACCCGCCTGCTGTGCACAGGACGGGCGGCACGCTCCGTACCTCTGGCACAGGGGTAACTTAGAGCAACTTTTTACTTTTCCAGTATTTTTCCAGACAATCCCCTGTCCCAGTTCTGGGAAGGGTAAACAGGAGAAACTGTTCCCAGAAGAGGGTACAGACAAGGCTAGTTGCTTTAGGGTGGAGGTAGCCCACGCGGCTATAACCAGGCCACTTGTGGCCTGAGCCACAGCGTGGGTCCTGACTCTTGCAGAGATGAGTCTGGGAGACTTCTACTCTCCACCACAGTTGCAGCATTTCACCACATTCCCAACGGTTCTGACCTTGGCCATTCCAAAAAGGGATGGGTCGATGTCATCCAGTACAAGGTGTCTGCAGGCCGACCCTACACAAAGCCTTTCTTCTCAACCCATCCTACCCAACCCATAATACACATCTGGTTTATTCCAGTCACACCACCTCCAGGGTCTTACGACTTCAAAGCAGCTCTTTTCCTATGTTTGTGGCATCAAACATCTTGTCCCTATCGGTAGCTGAAGGGTGTAAAGAAACACCCACTTGGATACAGAAGTAAAAATGGACAGAGAGCTTGATGCCTGCTATGAAACCCTCCCGGGAGAGCCCTCCGCCACAGCTCCTGAGACCACTTGCTGAAGAACATCTCCATCCCTGACATTTCCTCAGCAATCCCTCACAATTATTCACACCATCACCAACTGTCATACCACGCCGAGGGCAGCTGAAACCAACACAGAACTTAACTGCATCAACCCTCCAGTTTCTGTGTGAAAGATGCCAAGATTCACCTCCAAATTACTCGTAACTTTGTAGAGTTACTTGCTTGGAACTTGCTACCGTGCCAAGGTGCGTGTGGATTATCACTAACAGAGGGAGGACAGAATAAAGTCCACAGTCCCCCTGTAAATTCATTTCCTCCCCTCCTTCCAGTGTTTGGCTATGAGGGGATTGTGCAGCTGAGAGAGAAATGAGATGGCGGATGGACAAACTGTGCCATACGTGTATGTACATAGATATAATGTACAAATACACTCAAATGGAATGTGAAGAAGGCCAAAGCCTCAGTGTGACTTCTATAAACACCTCACTTTCACTTTCTAGTGGCTGCATCCACAAACAATGGAAACATATCCATGAATTACGTATCTGTACATATTTCAGTCACTAAATAATTTCTCAAACACTGGCTGGAATCCATGAGGAAAAGTTTTTTATTTTGGCCTTCAGTCAATTTTTTTTTTTTGGTATCTGAAATAAATAGCTGCCCGTTCACTGGAAAGGTATCTACAAATCACAGAACTCTCACCGTTCCCCCGAAGTCATAAAGACTGAATTCTTTGTACGAATGCAGAGTAAACCTTTCCATCTTGCAACTCTATGAAGAGTTAGGTGGCCTAACAAACATACTAAAGGACAAATCACATATCAACAGTAACAGAGACGCAAAAAGCCAGAATTTGGGAAGCAGAATGCAATGCAATAAAATGCCAGTGCAAGCCAGCTTAATCACAGGTGGCTTTATCAGCTCGTGCATGCTTTCAGCTCAAAGCCAGAAGAATGATGGATAAAAGTCTTAAAACTACCTATTTGATCTGTATCAAAGTACAAAGGAATTTAAATAGTAGCGTAACCTATGTTCTTAACGAGAACTAAGAATTTAGGAGGATGGGAAAATAAGACACCCAGAAGAATTAAAAGTTTGAGTAACAACTACTACACTTCCTCCCAAGCATTTGAAACGAGTGTTTTATTTTCTGAAGGGACCGAAGGAAACTTCTTGCTCCCTTCAGAGGGGAAGGGAAATTCATTGCTCAGTTCCTATTGAGCAACGCTCTTCACCGTCCTCGTACTTGAAGCTTTTACGAACAGGCACTGAGGGGATGTTGATGGGTCATGACTTCATAAGGCCAAGTATTTATGGTATCTGGGGCTCTGAGGGCAACCAGAAGGAAACCACACGGCTGCAATACAAAGCTATGCAAAGGCAACTGGAGGGCCCCAGGGAAGAGACCGGATTTTTATTTTTAGCAAAAAAGCTATTTGAAGTGTGCTAAAGGAAAATAAACTACACGTAGGAAATGATGCAAACGAAAAATAGGCTTGATCAATAAAGTGAAATCATGAGGCTTTAATGCTGGAGTGAACTCATGCTCTTGGATTTGGAGTGCAAGGCTGGAACTTCAAAGAGGACAACTACTCAGGTACTCTTGAAAAACACATCCTTTGCTTTTTCCTCTCCACAATAACATCAACAGGAATCACACTGCTAACTCAGGCTAAGGAACCTAGGTCTCGGCCACCACAGTCATGCTCCTTTTCCATGTGAGAGGATGGCACAGGGAAGGGAAGATGTGCCCAAAGAGCAGAAAGGCTTGCTTGCCTTTTGCCTGGTGCTCTGTCTCAAAAGTTATGGATTTTTGTCATAAATCCAACCAGAGAGCTTTTCTGTTTGTTGTTTTACTTTTGCTTAAAGCCAGAAGTGACATTTTGGTCACAGAGATCATCTATCACAGAAATAAATGAAAACGCTTTTCAGCTCTCACCAAAAAGAGTTATTTGTGAATCACTTACATATTGATCAGATGTTGAAACTTTAATGCCATATTTGGAAACTCCCATAATAAACTCCTCTTCACCTGGAACAAAAGGTAACTTTCCATCTTGCTTTGGAGGGAAACAAACAAAAGGCTTTAGTGCAGACAGAAGAACACAAGCAATGGAGATACACAACAGAAACCGTGTTTATGTGTACTGCAGTCCACTGGAGCAGGAACAGCACTAACCCCACTCATACCCTGCGGTGTGGAGTCTGCCTGCCACTCTTACACTCACCAAATCCCTTAACTTTATGTGGAACGTGTTCAGGGGAGGTTTAGACTGGACATTAGGAAGCATTCCCTTACGGAGAAGGTGGTCAAGCCCTGGAACAGGCTTCCCAGAGAGGTGGTCAATGCCCCAAGCCTGTCAGTGTTTGAGAGGCGTTTGGACAATGCCCTTAATAACACGCTTTAACTTCTGGTCAGGCCTGAATGGTCAGGCACTCGGGCTAGATTACCACTGTAGGTCCCTTCCAACTGAAATATTTATTTTCTATTCTATTCGCTACATGATTCCAGAAAGGAATTTATCATCTCAGGGGGAAGTGGTCAGATCAGATGGGCTGAAAAAATAAGGCATGCCCTGTCACGCTGCGCTGACTCTGGATCATCTGTGTTCCACACGGGTAGCAGTTTTGCTATTTGGCTGTAAAAACACTTTTAACATATATTCAGATACTTGAAATGTCAAGTTGCTCTAAGATAAACAGACATTCTGCGCTTTTAAAGATACAATCAGCTACCTAATGAGACCAACCAGTTACAGCTTTTAGTACAAAAATAAGTACAAGCAACCACAGTTTGGATGACCCAAATATTATTCAGGTTCTTCAGTCACAGGTTCATACGTGACTGTAAACAGAAACTTGACATTTTCCTCTACAGGAAAACTTCTACACTACTGAGGAAATCTGGAGAGATTCTTTCACAGATACTAATCCTAACAGAGCTGAAGACAATGTAACGACTTCCAGTTGGGATACTTGGTCAGTAATGGCTCAGGAAAAGGGCCTTGGCTCTGAGCCTGCATCTTCCAAACAGCTTTTTGGGTGCATCTTCTCCAGTTACTTGATAGGATGCAATTGAGTGTGACAGCTTCTGAGATTCATAGCTTTGTATTTTTTAAAGTAAACTACTTTACTCTAGCAAGTCTAAAATTTACAAAGATGTCACATCATGTGATAATACGAGAGAAATACACCAAGCTGAAGATACTCTGACATTGTTGCTGTTGTCTTTTGTAACCCACTTACCTGTGCAACATCTATGTAATTTATCAAGTCCAACGGCCCTTCCAGGTTTTTGCTCTCGTTACACTTCAATTTTTCAATGGCACCAACGTATTTAACTCGGAATTCTGCACACGTATCAGAATTACTATTGCTTTGTCCTGCAACAGAATAAAACAAAGCAATTCTGAACAATTCCAGAACAGTAATGCTATTCTAATTAGTGTTAATGCAGCTACCTTATTAAATTCCGTAATTTTTGCAGACTTTCATCAAACACTTAACCTCACCACAGTACGTTAACTTCTCTCTTTAATGGACTGTCCCAGGTTGATTCAAAACAGCCCTTGATAAAGTCAAGAGTTTCACATGAACCCATGACACAACATTGTTTATACTAATTCAAATTTGGAGTTAACAACTTTAAGCCAGAAAACATAGAAAAGCTGGTTCTACTTTTCTATATATATATTTATTTTTTTTTACATGAACTGCTTGGTCCAACAGTAATGTGATTTGATCTGGGGAGCAAGAACGAGTAAAATCAAATCTTATTTCTGTTATTTCAGTGCAAATGTACACTTAAAAAAGCAGGAAATACAGCTTCCAAAAAGTTATACAAGATTTATGCTGCGTAACAGACCGGTAACACAACTCAGTTTTTCTTAATTAGACACTTTGAAAACTGTGACTTAATCCTAGATGAATCATTAATAACAGGCCTAGAGCTATGCATGCATTAGTCACCAGGCTATCTAGCAGATTCACCTACAATTATTAAAAATACATATTTTAACCTTTTCCATTTTCTGCTCTTTTATACGAACAGACGTGAAGTTAATCCTGCTCCATACATACCTGAACTTTTCGTGGAGTCTGTATCTAGACTAGCCACAGTACTAGACCTGGAAAGTCCTCCCAGACTGGAGTCTACAGACTAAGAAAAAAAAATAGCATTATCAGAAAGTTACTGAGAACATACTAACAATTCACTTTTAGATGCCCTGCCTCAAGTCATCATCTTTTTTTTTTTTTTAAAATAAACTAGTGTTTCTGTTCTAATTACTTAAGCAGCACTGCAAGATGGGGAGAAAAAAACCCATCTATTTCTCTCCTGAAGCTATTTTTCTGCCTCAATGTAGATTAGAGGCAGATCCTGCTGATATAAATTCAGCAGGAACTCTTGAGAAGTCCACAAATCTTTAGAAAGGAGGAAGAAATGAAAGAAAAAGAGAAAATGAACCTTAACGTTACGTCCAGACTTTTCTGGTACTGCATCTTAACTTGAAGAAATTGACAACTACATGCTTGTCACCAATGCTTGAAATAACATAGCGGTGCAAGGGAAGTGAAACGGCACCTTGGAAAATCCAGAATATTCAACTGATCATTCCAAAACCTATCAGACAAAATGGACACATTATTCAAAACAAAGAATACTTTTTAGAGATACTGAGCAACCAACTAGTACTGAAGAATAACCTCATTCTCGGTACCTGGCACCGGGCACCTTCTTAAAGCCAGTATTTATCGCTACAGAACAGACGTACTACTCTCTTCTCCAAACCATGGTATTGTGCTGCCAGAAGCTCTGGTGTTTGTGGGCTTCACAACAGAAGCAATCAAGCATCCATCTCAGAACACAAGGGCTTTAGAGTGGATAGGGTTTTTAACTCTCATAACACAATCTGTGGAATAGCAGAAGTAGAAAGCTCTCCCTGTGGAACATTTTACGGAAATCACATCCTACCATCAGTGGGAGCAAACCACTGAACTGTCAACTTGTAACAAGCAAAAGTGCTTCCATAAACAGAGAATGCACCAAATTCAGCTTACCTTGCTTTTAGTACTGATTTCACTGCTTTGGGAGCTGCTGCTGCTGTGTCGCTTTTTTCCTTTTCTAAACATTTTTTCATAATTGGATCAAGGAAAATCTCCTAGGTAGGAAAAATAAAAATGGAAGCTGTCATATCATCAAGGGAAGGAGCTCCTACCAAACACCACAGTGACTGTGTCCAAAATGGACAAAAACTGGAAAATAGTCAGCTAGTGGCTCTGAGAATGGAATCAGAAATGGTCTTTTGGTGCTCTTCACATGTGACTGGGGGAAGTTCCTCAAGCTCTCTGCTACAACTTCCCTGTGCTTCTGATTCGTAAAAAAACCTGCTTCTACCTAGCTTACAGACTGCTGCAAATGTCAGTTTCTAACGCATATAATGATATAGATTTAGAAACAAGACAAAATTTAAAAATTTTATTCCCGCTTAGAAGCATTAAGGCAATTTTTATTACTAACTACAATCTAAGTGCCCTACAAAAGTGCATCCAATGCAAACCCTGATCCAAAGACTATGCTCCCATTAAAAAAAGAAAACCAAAACCCTCTAGTTCTAAAGAACTACTGATTGTAATACTTCTTGAAGCAGCCATTACTACTTAACATGTTCCTGAAAATTAAGTAAGAAGCACGTTACGTTCACTACCTTGCAGCTGAGCTACTCGGAGTTCTGAGAGTATTCCAGAAGCATTTTTCCTGTATCTGCCCTACTATTTCAGTTTCTCCACCTAACATTTGGCCAGCCAGCATCAAGAAGCAGGATGCTGGCTCCCAGGCAGGGGGTGCTGAAACCCTCCTTCCCAGCTTCAGAGAATATTTAAATTACAAAGCTTCAGAAATTTTGAGCAGGTGGAAGAAAGAGGACAAAGGAGAAGGCAGCCTACTGGAGACAGTTCACTCTGCAGCAAATGATGGGAGATACACAAGAAGGAGCTCAGACATGCAGCACAGCGCTGGATTACAGCCCCAGGCTGCTGCTCTGATTGATTGCCATTAGGCAAAGACCTGGTCCCTGGCAGACCAAAAGCCACCCTCAGCGACAAGGGGTGCGGCGAGGCATCGTGGTGGCACCCAGCACACCCACGTCCCTCGGGGCTGCCTCCAGCCACCAGCATGGCCCTGGCACCCCCTCCTCAGAGCAGCAGCAGCGACACAGGCAAATTCCCCGGTTCTGCCAGCAGTCTCTGAGGAGGGCACAACGTAATATGCACCAATTCACAAGCTCTTTTTAATGCGTTAGCTGCTGAAGGAGCTCTCGGCAGCTCCTTGTCAGCACACTGCCTTTTCTGCGGTGCACCTTTTCCAGCAGGGACGCAGGAAGCCACCGAGCCCTGCCTGCCTCCAGCCTGCCTCACCCCGCCGCAGAGCCCGCAGCCGGGCAGGGCAGCGCACCCGCCTGTCTTTCCCCTCTAGCCCCAAGCGACATCTGATGACGGAGAAAACGCTAAACCCGCTTCCCATAGAGAGGCGTGAGGCGGGCAGCCCGGGGACGGCAGGGCCGCGGCCCCTGCCACGGCAGGCAGCGCCGAGCGCCCCTCTGCATCCCCCCCCCTCACCTCCCGGGGACGCTTCGCCTCAGCCTCTTCCTCCCGGGCCCGCTGCCAGCACCCCCGCACCCAGGGAAAGGCCGTGCCCGGACCACAGACCCCTCTCACCGCCGCCGGTCGGCCCCTCGCCTCACCTCACCTCAGCCCACGGCCCGCACGCTCCCTTCCGCTTCCGGGTGGCTCCGCACGCGCGGCGGGGCGGAAGCGGAAGTCGGGCTGTGAGGGAGGGCGCCGGGCGCCGGCGGGGCTCACCCGCACCATGTCGGCCAAGCGGAAAGCTGAGGCCCTGATCCCGGCGGAGGAGAGCGATCAGCTGCTCATCCGCCCCCTGTGAGCGCCCGGGGCGGGCGCGACGGCGGGAGCCGGTCGTCAGGCCTGAGGGGGGTGTCGGGGAGGCGGCGAGCAGGGCCGTGGGGTGGGAGCCCCGTCCCGCGGGGGGGGCATGGAGGGGCTGGGTATCGCCATCGCGACAGGCGAGGCGGGAGCCTGCCCCGGGTGGAAGATTGTCCCGGGCGTTGCAATCCCGGGCTGCTGCTTTTCCCCTCCCCTCGTGGTTTTTCGTTGGGGGCAGGCTGCTGTGTCCGGGAGAGCTGTCATACTCGGCTAGAAAGGCTGACTCCTTTCCTTGTGCGATACTGAAGTGTTGTCTGAGCAAACCCCCTTCTTTTTAGCCCTTTGCACTTCGACAGCACTGTGGGGTTTGTGCTGTTTTATGTTGTGTGGTTTTTCTTCTCTGGTAAAGGTGACAGTGCAGTTTGAAGGTGTTTCTGGTAGCATCACTAGAGTTGTCTTCTGGACAGCTTGAGGGTGCTACTTCAAAGGTCATTCAGCCCGAGGTAATTTGTTATTTTGAGTAAACTTTCCATTCATTATACATCTCAAGACTTGGAGAGCCGAGTGCACAGGCAGGCAGTAAAAGCCATAAGACACCAAAATAATTCCTGCAAACAGATTCTTTTCATTTCTGCTGCATTAAATATTTATCTCATTTCAATTGAGATAAATATAACTGTTCCATTACTTTAAATACCTGAACTTAAAAGGACTGTGCCATTGTATTTCTCCATAGAAAAAGAATCCCACTAAAGACATCCAAGGTACATCCATGTGCATTGTTGTAATTTTGGTGACTTTGCTGTCCTTTTGCAGAGGTGCTGGCCAAGAAGTCGGACGATCATGCATTATTCTGGAGTTTAAAGGAAGAAAAATAATGGTAATTATTGCATGAATGCATTTGTACACTCTCTCATTATGGTACTTCAGATCACAAAAAGATGTTACAGGTTAAAATCGCGGCCACTGTGCTAGATAAGGCACGTTTTGTACCTTTCTGGAACAGTATTGCATATATGATAGTAGACATTACAGAGACTGTCCTGTACAATAAATCCATATCCCCAAACAGAATGTATGCCTTAAGTGTACATTCTGAAATTTATACATATTAGGTTTCAGTGGAACCAAAGGTTAGTGTTTACGTACAGTAATGTGTAAACAGTCACGTGTAAACACATACATATTGTCATTCCCTTTTCTAGCTGTCTTCTCAGACGGTGGCTGAAATAACTGGCATGCACTAGTTCTGTATATTCAGGTATTGTTGAAGTGTGAGTGAAGGCTTGCAAAGGTACAAAATTATAAACAAAGACTACGATCTCTTGAAAGGTGTTCATTCTCCCGGTGGAGATAACTCATCTAGACAGAAGCCCAAGATGTGAAATCCACCACTAAAAGCAGCGTTTAAGGAAAAAATACGTCTTTTGCATGATGCTAAAAGTTATCAGTCACTAGTAACTGTATTTTAGACCAAAACGGAAGAGGTTTTTATATGTTCTGTTAGAAGATTTAACTTTTTATATAACTTTTGTATATTTTTTTATATATATATTTTTATATCATTTTTTTTTATATGTTCTGTTAGAAGATTTAACTTTATTTCGTTTTCAGCTTGATTGTGGAATCCATCCTGGACTGGAAGGAATGGATGCTCTTCCTTACATTGATTTGATAGATCCTGCTGAGATTGATCTCCTCCTTATTAGTCAGTAAGTTGCAGCTTTAGGAACAAATATACTAAGGTTGTGGTCTAAGCTGTGTTCACTTGTAGGTTATTAAGACAGGCTGTGTAAATAGATGGAATTCCATGGATGGTAATGGCACGGCATGGTGAAACTGAAAGACAAGGAGAGCCATTTCTAAATTATTTAACTAGTCTGTATAAAATCCGTAGTTTTTGTGGTATTTGTTTGTTCTACCTATATTTCAAAACTGCTTCCTTAAGATAGGTCAAATTGGAAGTGTGGCCAAATAGTTTTATTTTAGTAGTTTGTGTTTTAATCCATAGTGTCCAACCTGCAAACTTAGGATCATATTTGATAGCTTTCTTGTATCTTTGACGTTTATCTTGTTGCTGATTCCTGTTATTTTTCTCCCTCTACATTTATATGTAAATTACAAAAAAATTAATTCTGAAATTATATGGGCAAAACCTTTGCAATTATTGGAAAATTTCCTGTATTACTCTTCCCTTTTCTTGGTTGTGTTCCTAGTTGCTAGTGTGCAGGATACAGACCAGCATAGTTATCAAGGAGGTTGCAAATTCTGTTTCTGGATTTTCGTGATGCTATGTTAATCCAGTGAAGTAGTGAATTATATGATATATATGATATATTTGTGTTGTGTAATGTTAATGCATTAATTGGATTTGTGTGTCTGTTTTAAGTTTCCATTTAGATCACTGTGGGGCTTTACCATGGTTTTTGCAGAAAACAAGTTTTAAAGGAAGGACATTTATGACTCATGCCACAAAAGCCATTTACAGATGGCTTCTTTCAGACTACGTCAAAGTCAGGTAAGATGACCCGTGGGTGTCTCTTCAACTCCTGAATTATTTCTTCTATATATCCAGTAGGAAAATTAAAAGATGAAGCCACCAGAGGTGGCTGAATGAACCTGGATGTTGCCACAAGTAGCAATGTTATAACCAGGTCAGGCTTAGTGAATTATCTTACTGCCTCGGGGATAATGTGTCTCAAATAATTTCCTATCCATAAAACAAAACAAAAATATAGTCTTTCCTTCTTTCCTCTCATTCTTTTCATTTGCCTTATTTCAACCTTTAATAGTATCTTTTTTTCTCCATCTGTTTCTCTTCAGACTCTTGTTCTCATGCTTTTTAATGCCTATTTTTCTTAAGCTTCAAACAAGCCCCTAAAGATAGAAATCACTTTTCAGGACAAGGTCAGATCAAATATTAAATATACAAGGAGTGCCCTGTTACTTAGACACTGCTGGGTTTTTTTCTCTCTTTTTTTTTTCCCTTCTTTTTTTTCTTCCTTCTGTTTCATGCCTCGACACATCTTTTTGATGTGAATGCAGTGGTCCTCAGCATATTTCAGCAAATGCTAGCTTGGGTCAGAAACCTGATAAACATACCTCTTTTAACTTGTTTGTTGTGGGAAAAGTGTGGTGTAGTTTGGTTTTTGAGGACTGTTAGAAGCTAAGGGGCAGATCTCTCTCCAGGGCTGTGAGTCTGTTGGTACTTTTAGACAAATATAGAGCAGCTCCTGAACTGAAAAAAACTATTCTAGAGTGGCTTTTCAAAAAGAAAGATGCTTTAACTCTGCTGAGATGAGCTACGTTAGAGCACCTGGGCTTGATTTCTAACGTAGGAGAGGTAGGGTTATTGAATGGAAGCCTTGCTGATAGTGGGGAAAAATCCAGAAAGAGTTTTTTCCAACTGTTTTATAATCTAAGGTGGTAAGATGAGCTGATATTTAGCCATTTCACTTACATCCAGTAATATATCAGCGGATGACATGCTATATACAGAAACAGACCTTGAAGAAAGCATGGACAAGATTGAGACCATCAACTTCCATGAAGTGAAAGAGGTGGCAGGAATCAAATTCTGGTGTTACCACGCGGGCCATGTTCTGGGAGCAGCCATGTTTATGATCGAAATAGCTGGTGTGAAGGTATTTTCTTTTTATTATAAAGTTGAAATCAAGTCTGAATTCAAACTTAGTCATTAATTATTTGTCTGTTAAGCCCCACCACTGTGGCTGGTGCTGTCAAATATACTTGAACTCAAGTCAAGATGGGAGGCCTTGACTTAGGGTGTGTATTTTCTTATTAGAACTATCAGGTGACATGTATTGAACCAGGTAGGATGTTTGGGTTTTATGGCAGTGAGTTATGACTCCAACTTGGAACTAGTAAACATGTAGTTTTTCTTGCTGGTCCATTCAGAGGTAGCTGATAGCTGAGGCAGTCTTACGGAAGCTGCATTTTAGTGCAATCTATCATAACGTGTTGGTTTTGTAATTCTGATGTGCCATGTCTGCCTGGCTGAGTGCTTAAATGACTTCTGTTTAAGTATGCAAGTTAAATTTTTCTGATAATGCTCTTATGCTAAAGTGCCTAAAGAAATAGGATAGTTATTAATTTTAAGCACAGAGATATTAAGTAAGGCATAATGTAATCACAGGCAGCACTGTGTCAAAAGCAGATACTTGAAACTAATCTCATGAATTGGAGTTCAGTAGGATGATCACCACCCGAGAAAAGTCTCATACAGCCCTGAAGAGGGAAGAGAGAGAGTGGTCCCCAGTCTTGCTCTCTAGTAGGACTTTGTTCGTGGTTTATAATGATAGAGAATTTTAAAAGTTTTTTAAAAAATGTAAAAATCTAACTTAATTTACAATGATTACAATAAAATTTATGTATCTTACTGCCTTTTTTTGTGTTTTTTTTTTTCTGATTAAGGCAAGATGGAGAAAGATTTTCCTCTTGCTATGTATGACTCAAATCGATTTGGTTTCAATATCCAATATTTTCTTCAATTCTCTATGAAGCAAATAAGAAATGTGGTAGTAGGTTGCCTGTGAAAGAGTTATCTGCTGTTGCTGAGTATTATTTTGTTATTCACATTTTCATCAATTGAATGATTGCTAAGTAAAAAATGTTTGGTTTTGAAACCGTCATTTTGGGCACAGAGAGCTGCATTCCACACTGCAGTTAAGAATCCATTAAAAATTACTAACAGTTACAAATTACTGCTTGATATAATGGGGAATATGATCATTGTTTGGAAAATCTGCTAGATTACAGGCTTTTTTTTTTAGTATCAGAAAATCTTAGAAGGCCTTTAATAAGTAGTTTTATTGGATTATTAATTACATTTGCATTCTGATATGTAAATGCAGTTTTATTTATATTTTACTTCCACTTAGGACCTACTGTATTTTCTGTTATGTCAAGTTTTACTCTTACTGGTCAGTGCATGTATTGAAAAGGCTGAAAATGGCACCTTTATGTCCCAAATGAAAAATAAAATCTTAATAATTGTTTACTTAGTTCTGTTGGAGTTATGGTACTGCTTGAAATACCGTTACTTATTGTGGTTAAAACATTTGTATTGTAGGACTATTGACCTAATATTATAAGCACTGTCCACATCAGAAGAATCTTTAGTTAATATACAAGTGGCCTTTTTATCATAAATTCCTTAAAACCATCTTAGCTTAGAAAATATCATTCCTCTATAGCAGCTTTAAAGACTGCTG
>JAOXNH010000023.1:106117848-106128427 GCA_028566575.1 Bartramia longicauda
GTCCTTTTTGGGAGGGAGGGAGGGAAGGAGGAAATTTGCATTTATGATGTTGAATCTGCCAGCATCTGTCCACCAGCGGTTGCTGTCTGGGGATGGAACAAGAGATGGGGAGATCTTGGACCGTGGACCACAAGTAAAGGATTGTGGGCACAGTGAGCAGCAGTGTTAGCTCAGCTGCCCTCAGCCGGTGTCCGGGAGAAACGTTCTGCTCATTTCTAGCTTTGTCAGGTAGATACCAGAGCAAAGGAGACCTGTGACACACAGGGATGATGGTGTTCACATGAAAAAGAGTTGACAGTGAAAGAGGCAGGAAGAGAAACTCAGCTTCCAAGTGGGAGTACTGTGGGAGTCACCATTGTGTAGTTGTTTCCATCCCCTGGTTGAACTCCCTGATGCCCAGATCAGTCGCCACTGCTAAATGTTTTGTTTCGGGTTGGTAGGTGACAAATTGAACCGCCGCAATGCCACCACCGGGGAGTATGCCCAGGCCTGCGTCCAGGTGGCGAGGGACTGTGGGACGGATGTGCTCGACCTCTGGACGCTGATGCAGAAAGATCAGGTATGATGTCACAAGAAACACCTTTCATAGAATCATTCAGGTTGGAAAAGACCCTGGGGATCATGAAGTCCAACCATCTACCCTACTCTACGACAGTTTCAGTCTAACTTAGCCCAGAGTAACCACTAGTGCTGCGTTATCACGGAAATGATACAAAATATACCCACATCCCATTTTGGGAGAGGGGAAAAAAAAATTAATCTGGAACCCTTCATACAAGCGAAACGTGTTAATCTCTGGTTCTGACCTCCCCTGCAGGATTTCGCTTCCTATTTGTCTGATGGGCTCCATTTATCAGCGAAAGGCAACAGCTTTGTGGCAGCACAGCTCTGGTCACGCCTGGACAAAAATCTGTCTGCTCTTCCCTGGCTGCTCCCCTACTGGCGTGATGTGGACCACACAGACCCCGAGGCCAGTCTGCTGTGAGACCCCCCGTGGGACGGAGCCCACACTGCTGGTATCCAGCAGGACACTGCAAACACCGGGTACCTGGGGAATGGGGAAAACACCGCGTATTCAGGGAACAGGGGAGGGAGCAGCCCCCCATCGATACGCATCCCCCTCCACGTCCCTTGGTCGCTGGGAGAATAAAGATGAGGCCAGCGGGGTTGTGTCCTGGGGTGGTTTGTCTGCACCCTGCACACAACATCCTGGGGTGAGCACCTCTGCCCTTGGAAGCCTTGGGGAAAATGGAGAATCTCAGCTGCCCTGTGAGCAGGGGGTGGAGGCCACCCTGAGGTGTTCCTGGCTGAGCTGAGCTTTGGGGACTACACTTTGGTTAATGCCATCTACAGGCTTCAAACACCCAGGAGCTGGTGGGAGGCAGCAGCGGGGAGTTTGTCGAGAGCCAGTAATGTCAGCCCCAACTAATTAATTTGGCTGTAACACAGCAGCAAAAGCAGTTTCCTGAGCCTTAGCAAGGCTTTTGCTAATGATAGATTGTTGGGGTTTTAAAGTGTAGCTTACTTTGGCAGCAGGTTCTTGCACAGAGACAGGGATTTCAAAACACTCCGTGGTTTGGGGCAGCATAAAACCGGTGCTGCTCGTCCTCATTTTGAGAGGAAGGAGAAAGGGTCTGTACCTCTGCTGACACAGCTGTGTCACAGGTCATTTGCCACCAAGTTGTTCAGGAGACATTTCCAGTGAGCTTTGGCCTTCATCCATAATTTAACACCCGCTATACCAGATGAGCCCTGCACACGCCATAGAGTTTGCAGCCAAGAGAACACAAAGTACAAAATTAAAAACTGCAAAAAATTGTGTGAAACCTAGAGGAAATTCAACAGCACAGGGGAAGAAGGTGGTTGGGGAAGTAATTGGCTGTCAAGCAGGTACAGAAATGAGCCTACCCCTGGAGCATCGATTAAAGGGAACTAGTGAATCACTGCAGCTAACCCCTCCAGGTACTCCTGGGCTGTATTGGCTGTTCCGCTGGCACGAAGCCGGTGAGGCCAATGGTGAGGCCATG
The DNA here is from genome assembly GCA_028566575.1 of Bartramia longicauda. Classification (NCBI taxonomy): domain Eukaryota; kingdom Metazoa; phylum Chordata; class Aves; order Charadriiformes; family Scolopacidae; genus Bartramia; species Bartramia longicauda. The sequence goes on from JAOXNH010000023.1 coordinate 106,119,876, forward strand.
GGTAAAGTGTCTGTTATGCAGGGGGTGAGGCAGAGGCGAGAGCACCACCAGGTCCTGCTTTGTTAATTGCTCCACTAAATAACCAGACAAGTTGGCCAAGCCCTGTCATGACTCTGTAATGGTGTTATAAATGGGAGCGTTAAGCAGTTATTTTTCATGTGCCTGGAGCCAGACCCGAAGGCAGTTTGGTTTATAAATGTTATGAATATTAAACTGTAATAAACGGTTCCAGCAAAGATGGGCTGAACGGGGGAAGGGGCTCCCTGCAGAAGCTGGGGCTCTTCCTGCATTAGATGTTACAACTGCACAAGTACCAATTTCACAGTTTCAGGAATGCTGCTTGGATTTGGGGATGGGTTCTGATTTCCTGCTCCAAACCTCTATTTTCATGCTCCCGAGCAGATGCCACTGCCTGGTTTTCCTCTGGGAAGGAAAGACCTTGGTGCTGAGAACAAGTACTTACAGGTTTGCTACCTGGAAAGGCATTTCCAGACACCTTAGAAACAAACACCACCACCAGAACTGACCCCAGGACACGTGGTGAGACCAAGGCCACCCCAGCAGGAGGCAGGACAGCCCCAGGGGCACAGGGCTGCACCCCAGACACTCAGTGGCAGAGGGGAACTGCCTCCACCCTGGCTGGGGCTGACAGCTAAGGGATTTAGAGCTTTTCTGAAAGAACTGCACCCAAAACAGCTCTTGTTTAACCAATTTTTTTTTTTTATATATAAAAAGTTTTTATTGTATTGGGAATTAAATTAACTCCTCACACATGTACTTTGCACTGAATCAAACAAACAAAAAAAAACCCAAACAAAAAAAAATACAACAAACCCAAGCCCAAAGTCCAACCCCAGTCTGTAAAGCAGCCCGCAAGTCAGGCAGAAGCCCCTAAGGCACAGGTTCAAGTATTAGTGTAACAAGTATCCGGGGGTGGGGAGGGGGGCACTGGCAGGATCCCCACGGCACAGCAGGTTCCTTTCCCTCCCCTCTGAAAACACACAGACTTCCCGGGGCTGCAGCTCCCCCGGGGCTGAGCACGGCCTGTAACAGTTAAACCGCTTCTACCCTCGGGCACATTTACTGTCAGTTTTATCAGTAAATCCTTACAGGAGAAACTGGGGACAGAATGAAGCTGCTGCTTCATCCTCAGGACCATTTCTCTGTGACATCCCCCCCCACCCCCGTGTCACTCTACCTGCTGCTCAGCTGAGCCAGGGCTGCTGCCCTGCCCAGCTCCAGCAGAGGACACCAGGGAATTATCAACTCCCAACCTCACACTTTATACCTTGGGGGGGAATTTGAATTCATGAAGTCTCCTCCTTATACTTGCCCTGTAAGTTTAACAAGGGTTGATTTCTTTTGCAATTAAATCCCTAATTGTTTTTAAACAAGTGCCTCCCCTGCAATGGAGTGAATTTTTTCCCTGTTTATTTACGCAGCAGGAGCTTCCAAAGGCCACAAAGAGCCTGAAAACTGAGGCTCAGCTCCTTGAACATCTCAACAACAGCCTTTCCCGTTTCAGAATAACATCCAGAGAAACATTTCTGCACCAAAACAGCTGCTGTAAACAGCTGGTTAAAACAGTCCTTGTCCGAATCCATTTCTCCCTGACACATCCTTCTCCTGCCAGACACCTGGGACACAGCAGCCCCTCGGTGCCACATGGGAAACTCCCAACCAAAGCCTTTCTCTGCCACGGGGACAAGACAATCCCAACGCCAGAGGCAAGAGAGTTCCATGCTGGAAGAGCATTTCCAGGCACCATGTAAGGTTTAACAGCCTCAGTACGACCTTCCTTTTATTTATCAGGAAGCTGTGTATCTCCAGCTTCTTGATTCCAATTGTGCATCTCCATCTCATGCTGTGAGATCCTATTTTTTCACATTTCATTCCTGTCACTCTGTTCCCGAGGTACCTGTTCAGGCTTTTGCTTTCACGTACCTTAAACTGCTGGGTGACCTATTCTCCATGGGACATACTGCAGCGTTTTCATTGTCTTTTAAAAAGCCCCTTAATTTTGTCTCAGTGCTGTCAGACTAAAAAATATTAAATTATAAAAAAAAAAGGCTGATATACACAATGCAATATCCAGCAGGATATTGGATTTGCACCACAGGTTGAAGGAAATGTTAAAGGTCAAGGAAATAGAAAAAAACAAATCCAAAAAGCTTCAAAAACAAGCCAGTTTTAGTTTGGATTTTCCTTTTTAAAAGATAGAATGCTCTAATAAATGTGATTTAAGGAAGGTCATACACATGACCAGCATCTGCAGTAGGTCACTTCCTTATTTCCCCTGCTCCCTCACAAAAATATATATACATATATTTATATTTATAGAAATGAAATGGTTTTAGATCCTTATTTTGCAGACAGGAGCGGCAGGTGCAGGAGCAGCAGGACACTAGCACTCTGTTTCTTTGCTGTCCACCCGGTTCTGGCGCTGCAGTTTGAAGGAGGAAGCTTTCTCGCTCCTAACGACAGGGTGGTCTGTCAAGTCCTCAAAGGATTTGGCGGCCGAGCTGCTGTTTGGGAAAGGGTCCTTCTCAAACCCGTCCTCGTCGATGTGAGAGTCGGTGCTGGGGTCCTCCTGAATGGTGTCCATTCTTTGGTGGTCCTGTTTGGGTGCCGGGGCAACGGCGGGCACGGCGGTGATGGGCTGCAGCGGCTGGTGCCGGCTTGTTGTCTGCGCCGTGGAGAAGGGCTTGATGATCCGAACGGAGGCGGAGTCCAGGCTGCTGAGCATCTCCACGTTCTGCAAGACACAAGCGGCCACGTCACTGGGAAAAGCAGCTGGGATCTAGTCTGGAGTTCAGTTTTTTGCACCATTTTCAAAGGGAACGGGCACCTCCTGAGGAGCACCCACACTTCTTAGAGCGGTTTGGAGGGTACCACGTCCTTCTCTCTGCTCCCAGGAGATGCACTGGCTGCCCCCGTGCTGCCATGGGGTACCCTGCGACAGCTGGGCTGAACCCACTGCACCGTGCTGGAACAGGAGTTGGGTTTGGGATTTTACATTAGATTTACGCTTAAGAGCAAGGGAACATCCAACGGGAGTAACTTGTTGGTTTTTCCTCAGGAAACCCAGCTACGCCAAGCACTAACGGCAGAAAGGCCCTTTTGCCTCGGCTGGTCCCGACCCCTGCAAACAGCCCTTCTGCAGCAGAGAGCCCATGTTCTGCAGCGTCACCCCGCTGAGCCTCGTGCTTGGCTGACACCGCTTGGCTGGGAACAAGCGCTCTGCGGTTGAAGCTGCCAATGACCCCTGTGGAGGGGACCCCGTACCCCAGCGCGTGCTGCACGGAGCGGAGCCGAGCCGCTTCCTGCCTCCGGAGCTGCGGCTGCTGCGAGAGCTGCTTTGTCAGCAGCGGGGTCAAGGCCCAGCTCTTACAGGCAGGAAGAATCAGACCCCACCAAGCTGCAGGGCTTGACAGATGGAACGTGGGCTTGCTGGAGAAACAGCTTCCCCTCAAATTGCTTGATGCATCTGCAGCCTGAGACACGGGGCTCCAGGTGTGCCCGCTGCCGCTTCTCTGATCAACACCCTGCACACGCTGCAGGCTCAGGCGGCCTGACACACACTGCACAGCCTTTACTGACTCCAACAGCAACTTACACTGGGGCAAAACAGGGACTTTGTGTTCTCCTCGTACTGCTTGTCCAATTTCTTGTCCTATTGGAAAACAAACAGAAGCAAATCAAAACGCACATTTACAGAATAAGGAAGTTGGTTTCCCAGTCGCAAGGTCCCTGTCCCCATTTCCCTACGGGGACACAGCAGGGCGTGGGGCTCTCTTCCCTTCCCATCCACCCCAGGAGCGCTTGCGGGCACAGCAACCCCCGGCTCTAACCCCACGCTGCTGGCACCATCACACCCCATGCCCACGCTCCCAGTTGCCATGAAGTCTCTCTCTTTTATCTTCTCTCTCTTTATCCATCCACCCAAGCTCAAGACCACTTCCCGCTCTGCCTCTCCTCACAAAATGCGAGTGTTATTTCTTAGCAGGGTTCTAGAAAACTTTGACTCTAACGGAAGTGACCAAAATTATGTTTGAGTAGTATTCATGAGGCAGAGGAAGAAAATCTGCCTAGGAAAGAATGGAACAGGCTTCAGGGGAGGACCACTGATGGGAGCACTGGGTCTGTTGGAGCCCAGCAGAGTTCAGCAGGAGTTTTGCCAACGGAAGGAGCAGTAAATCCTACATATGCTGGATTCCCCCCCCCGGGGTTCGCTAAAAGCTTCCCATCACCTTCTCCCACGGACATCTGCCATTTCATATACAAAGGGTATTCTCTTACAGCTCAACCCAACAGAGCAGTCATCTCAGAGACAGCTTACTCACCACGCAGTGCACAAGGATGCTGAGAGGAATCCAAAAAAGCAAGGAGAAAACGAGCACGGAGCCCACTATATTATCCGCTAGGAACTTCCCTGTGAAATCAGTTGAAACCCGTTAGTTACCTACCAAACACTCCTTCATGAACACACACCCCTATCCCCACCCTGCACCTGCTCAGCTAGCTCCTGTGGCACAAGCCACAGGACTAGGCAAAGATAGAAGAAATTATACAGTTTTAGAAAAACTGTATCCAATCCGTTAACAAAACCAGGTTTTTTTCTCTGTTGTTCTCTGATGAGAAATGCTCACAGGCCCTAACGTTCAATGAGAGCTGATCTGGAACAGGCCATACTGAATTAGCTACAGTGCCCTCTCAATTGATTAATACAAGACACACTGTGAGTCTGTTACTGAATTCTGGTCTTACAGTCACGTCATAACTACATGCCTCCACAAATAAGTGTTTGAAAATCAAAGATATACAAACTTCCTCTACCTCAGCAGGCTAAACAGCTTTCACAATTACCTAACAAACAATTTTTTGACCCTAGAACTGCAGACTGAATGGCCCAAATCCAGATGGTTACACTGTGCAGGCACGGCATTCCCGTGGGCAGATGGAGTTACCCCGTCATTGCACAGCTCCAGCGTATGAACAGGCTTTGTATGGTTCCAGTAACAGAGTGAGGCCCCGGGGGGTTACACTGGGGAGCCACCTGCTAGGACTGCAGGCTGGGATCACACCAAGGAGTCCCACTCACATTCACCAGGCAGTGACTCAGCTCAGGCACACAGCTTGAGGCGTGTGACCTCAGTGGTTTTCTTAAATGAGAGAAATTAAGTTTTCCTCTCACACTCTGTTGACATTTAAATCCCCCTGAGAGGCCAACTTTATACTACGCTGCATCTACCTGACCTCTACAAAGACCCTTATTTCCTTTTCTCTAATTGACCTACTTCTTGGTATTCAGACAAGAAGCTATCGTCTCCTTTACAAGCTTGGAAGACGCCTAGAAAATAACAGAGCGGAGAAATGCAAAATGATCCCCCATTCTTTCAGCTTTAAACCATAAGATCAGTATTGTCAAACTTTAGGAAAAAGAGTATTTTTATATTTTTTACATGCAGGTGAATAAAAGCAGGCAGCTAACTTCCTCCGAGGCTTTAGAGGTTCATGTCTTGAACTGGAAAACCCCAGATGGTTCCACATCTTACCAAAAGTATTGATGCTGAGTTGGTCTATGAAATCCCAGAATCGTTCAATCACATCCTGTACTTGCTTCTCACATTTGCCCTGCAAAAGCAAGCACTTTGTTACAGAATGAAGCTAAGCATTAGCTACGGCCTTCCTGGAGAGGGAAGAAGACACAGACAGGAATGAAGTTAAGTCTACAGACACGGCAGCCCTTGACTCACATTCTGAATACAGGTTTACACTCGTGCCCAGTACCAGCGGTCCATTTTTACTCCCCTTATTTTTGGCAAAACAGTTTTAATTCTGTAGCTGAAACAGATGAAGTTTTAATGTCTGAAACGTGCAAAAGCCACCCCATCCTTGCCCCATGTTAGGGGACATAAAGCTGAAGGTTCTGGAGAGGCTGAAGTACCCGAAGGCTCGGTTCCCGGTACCTGCCGAGAAGGCTGCAGTTCTCAGGAGGCCAAGGTTACAGCCAGACTCCCAGCTGTGGCCGTGCTGGTGTAACACAGCAGATTATCTGTCTTTCAGTTCTGCTGACAGAAGGGCACGGCCATGCCCTTCCAAATTCACTTCTGCCAGCATGCCCTTCAGCTGCGACCATTGGGCCTGCAGGTGACGCGACGCGGCTCTGCAGCTGTACCACTGAAACAGTCGCCGAGCACCAGCTACTCACCGGCCTGCTGCCCCTTTCAGGTACTGCCAGCTAGATTGTCATGTGATTGCTCCCTGCCCTCAATTATTTTAATCAAAATTAATTGAGCTAACGTGAACAGCTGAAACAGCAAGCACTGCAAACCTAGATGAGCTTATAGAAGCACCCGTTCACCTCCGAGACAGAGCACGCAGCGCGGTGACATCTGGGACAACTTACATTTGTGTCGCAGAAGCCCACAGTGCACGGCTTCCCCTTGCGCAGGAAGAGGAACTGGTCGTTAGCATCGACATAGGGTACACAGCGATCCTGCTCGTCCCGGCAGCACACCTTGCAGGAATTATCCGTTTCTGTAACAAAGCAACAAACTCATTTCCTCGGCAGCACCAGGAGTCACCCGCAACCCATAACCGTGCAAGTGCGTAACCCCACGCGTCCCCCGGCTGACGGTGTTCCTGCCCAGCTTCCCCACGGGGAAGGCAGGACTGTGCAAGTCACCCGATTTCGGGCACTCTGATGACCAAACCTGAAACTCAACCAGGTGCCCTGTGCAGCACATTAGGAGACACAGTGGGACCAAGCTCTTCAAGCTGATACTCCAACACTGCAGGAATCAACAGGCAGGTGAAGGGGCTCCAAACATGTCCAAGATACAGATGTAAATATTTCTTGGACTTGGGACCTGTAGGTACCCTTCTCCTTGACTACACCCTCCATCTCAAATGGTGGGACTCATGGCACTTCCCTGCACTGCCCCTGTGAAGCCCTAATCCTGCTCACAGCTCTTCAACCAGTTTTAGGAGCTGAGATGAAGAGCAGGAGAACAGCAAAGCTTATTGACCAAAGCATATGACATGGGGCTTTGCAGTAGCAGGGGACTGGGTTCAGGGATCCCGTGGCTCAAGGCACTTTTAACCTCTTTGAAATCATTCTGTAACAAATTGTTGGAGGCCACCACTCCTCTGCCAGATGCCTGGTCCAGAGGTTGGTTGTGATCTCTTTATAATCAGAGAACAGTCAGACCTTCCCTCCCGTCCACCTCTACCAGAGGGGGTGGAGAGTGGGAGAGTGCCCTCTCCTTTCACTGGGGTGGCCAGACTGTAAGTCTCATCTTAATGTCTTCAAACCTAGACCATCAGAGGACAAGAGGACATCCACATTCCTTTTCCAAACAGAAAATACTAGCCCTAAAAAACCAACAGTTTCAACTTTTTCAGAAACCATCAACTCAGCCCTCCAACACACAACCCCACAGCAAGGCCAGCACTCTCCAAGGAGCAGAGCCGAAGGACGCGTTTCAGTTCAGCCCCATGTCACTCACCGTTGCACGCACAGGACCGTAGGTTCTTCTCCCTCTCACAGAAAGGGACACACTCCCCATCCTTGCACTTCCCCATGTCCACGCAGACTGTGTCATCTGGAGCATTCCCTGGAGGGGGGCACTCGCTGCTGTTCCCTGTGGATGGAGGTCAACAGGGTGGGAGGACTGTGTTAGAGTGAAGGGCAGAGCACCGAAGTGTCCAGAATTACAAAGGACAACAAAGGAAATCCAGACTCATCCCAGGGGACACCCCGATAGCTTGTTCTTGGCTTTCATCTGCAGGCTGCCTGCCAGCTCCTCCGAGAGGCAGCAGAAGCTTTGGAGGCTTTCAGCAACTCAGGCATGTAGCGCTCCAGCGACCAAGCAGGAGGGAGCAGACCCTGGAGGCACCATCAGCAAAGCAGGAGCTCTGAGGACTCCTTGCCTCCAGGAGCGATTACGAGAGGGAAATAAACAAGTGGGGAAGTGAAGCAGAGCTGCAGTAATTCCACCCTTTCTGTGGCGACATTCAGCTCATTTTCGTCCCCTTACCAGTGACACACCCTGTTTTGCTTTTTCTTTTTTAAAGGGAAAGAAAGAAGGAAAAAATGAAAAAAAAAATCAACATTTTTCATGTTCTTCTGGGCAGTAAATCACCAAGTGACTCCTGAACTACAATGAAACTCATTATAGGGCAATTTCGTGATGCTTAACTGGTCCCTAAAATTACATGTACCGGATGAATAAAGGACACTCAATTGAACAGGACATTGAGCCCGGAGCGCTGGACTAGCTGACGTAAAGGGGACAGAAACACGTCCTACCAGTGCAAAAAGACTCTCCTTTACAAGTGGCATTTATGGCTTCTTGGCATTTCTTCTGTGCACTTTCAAACTGGCAGCCTTTACAGCAGGGACTGTTCCGATCACTGTGGAAAGATCAAAATGAAAGGAAGAAATATTAAGCAATTTTTTAAAAGCAGCACAAGCATGATAAAGCCGAGCAAAAAGGATGTTTAGGGGGAAAAGAAAAACAATGCTACTTCTTGCCGACTGACTCATT